>BGPR01000032.1:2388093-2459520 GCA_013235015.1 Araneus ventricosus | reverse complement strand
AATTTTTTTTGAACTGGCATATTATGTATGAAAGCTCGTTTAAAACTTGGAAGTTAGATTTTGGACTTTTGAAGAGCTGATAGTGACTGGGCAATGGCAGCGTCGATTTCTCTTTTGGTTATCGGCTAGCTCCACGCTGAATGTAATTTTACGATGAGCGAAGATGATTTCCATGGAAGGCGCCCTGAGATTTCAGCAAAGCCGCCATTGAGACACAGTCTTGTTCTATGTAATCCCCAACTCCCATTCGTTAATTTCGATTTTAAATTTTACATCTTTTGAATTTTTTATCCGTGCAGACCATCTTGTCGACTTCTAAAATGTTTTCTTTTTCAGTCATAAAACAGCCTGATTTGAAAACAATTTGCTTATTATAAAAAATATTTTGGAGAGTGACGGACATACCAACATCTTAGTTGAAGTTTAAGTAAAAGTGTACAGAAAATCCCCGATTCTCTAGATAGGAATAACAATATAACACGTGATCAAAGAGGGAATATTCTTCTTCAAATAACGAAAATGTAAACTGTTTGTTTATTTAGCACATTTCAGCTTTGATAAAATAAACATTTCAAAATCAGCACTTCACCATGACATCACAAATGACCCATTGTTTTGAATTTTAATTGAGAATGCTCATGAAGCGTATATCATCAAGTTGCTGGGATTCAGACGTGCTGTTTGCTTTTAATTTGGTAAAAACAGAAGATAATTACCTTTGAAGTTTACTTATTCTAAATAGTTTGCTGTCTGTTAGTTTATTGATGGCGTAATTCATATGGAAATCACTCCTACTTGGCGCGAAGCAGTCCGGTGCATCTGAAAGACAGTCGCCGCAATAGTTCGAGTGCTGAGGCCGGAGTCCTAATAGCCATCACCGGCCACAGCCCGACCCCTCCCGTAGCAGGTACGCAATGTCACCCAGAGTGGGCAAATCTAAGCCATTATTGTACCCACCAGGGAAGCGAGAGCCTGCTTACTTATTCGGCGGCTTCTCATCCACATACTCATAGTGCCCCCCTCACCCAGTGGGACTATTGATGGTGTAAATAGTAGTCACAGCAGTAGTAGAGCAGTTCAAAAATGTTATCACATTTTGGATTTAAATGCAAAATATGTGAATTTCCTTCAACTTAAGGTCAAGGGTTAAAAATACTTGCAGACAGTGTTTTGCTGATTCAATAAACAATCCTTTGATTACAGAACGAAATTGAAAAATATGAATGGAAAAAATGACCAATACTCTTTAAATAATTAAATGCTTTTTCTCACATCTAAAGAGGACGTGGTTGCCTAGTGGTAAGGCCTCGATTTCGAGGACGGAGGGTTGCAGGTTCGAAACCCGATTACATTTGGTATGTGGGGTTGTTGCACGCTAAATCTGACGTCGTGGGTCATACTTCCTCTCATTGTCAGGGTACAGAAGTTTGGCGAAGGTCTCATCCTTTGATATAACGTGACATCCTAATTATTAGCCCCTTGAAAAAAATGCAGTTAGTAAATCTAAGGTTTACATTTAAATGACGGCAGCAGTGATTTTTTAGGAGTTTCTTAGAAATACAAATTTGCCTTATAATTATTGCTACTATATTTACAAAAAGCTACAGCCATTTAAGTTAGCTTTCCGCTTAGCGCAAGATACAAGAACTATCGGTTTTAAATTTGAGAAGCTAATTTTTGAGGCGCTGTTCTTCACAAAAACGCTTATGACAGCAAATTTAAAAGCTAAAGCTAATAAACACTAAATAGAAACAATTAATCAAAAATTTATATCAGATTTCTTTGTCTCAGATGCATTGTAATTAATTTTATTCTAACCTATATAAATGCTGGAAATTAATCAAAGGTTATATGATTCTTTTTAATTTATGTCATCTAAGAAAACCAAAAGAATCAATAACAATAAAACACAAAAATCCATTCAAAATGTACATCAGATGCATACCATTACAAAAGTATATATCGATGTTTTTAGTAATGGAAACATATAATGTAAATAGCGGGTTGAAATTGGCCTCAAGCTGAACAACCGTACATCGACTTGAAGAAGACATTTCAAGGCAGCAATTGATATACTTCTTTCAGTCTACTAAATGTACTGTGTGGTATAGTCAAGAGGCGGATACCAAAAAAGTCTATCAGGTCAAACCATGTTAGACCAATTCCCAGCTTAGAGAGAAGTTTAGAGAGGGCAGTGCCAGCTCAAGAGTCGTCCTCGTCATATGACAGAGGTTCAAAATTACGAGGTCCGTCCCAAATTGACCTCGTATTCTTTCAAAACTAAACTAAACAAAATAAAACCCAAGTTAGAGAAGAAGGATTCCATTTTCTAGGAAACAAGCCCAACTAATGTTAACGTTATGCGAAGTGAATCAACCTGTGCAAATTACAGATTGCATCAGCTGCTCTTTCCATAATTTTAAAGTTCTTCTTGAAACAGTATAGCCTGACTTTTTTAAAATCTGAAATACATCAAAGAATAATAAAATTTATATTTTTCTAATATTGTACAATGGTCACCGTAGTCTTGCTCTGTCTAATATTAGCCACCGATTTATAGTAGATTCGGTTTTTCTCCTCCGTGCTATTGCTCTTAAGTTTATAGGCACGCAACAATACTTTCTCCATTTAAAAAAAAGTGCGACCACAAACAATCCCCGTGTGATCTTCTTAATCTAGCTCCTTAACCCTGCTCTGACAATACGAAGGCATTACTTCCACGGGCGTGGGACGAAACACCTTTAACCGGCAGAACAGAAAAAAAATTCCCAAAATAGCTGCAAAAAAAATTTGATCCAAGGGAGCAAGGAACCCGAACCAATTGCGGAAAAGCCTAGAATAAATACCCCGTTCTTTCGTAACGGCACTTCATCTTCGCGTAACCACCAAACTCTTTGAATCGGATCTCCCATCCAATCCAGCCCTTTGACATAAGATCACCGAAGAGGTCGTGACTCGAAGGTGGAGGGTATACCTCTAACACAGGGCGCAACCATTCCGAACCAAAATAGAAAGGTACGATGCGCTGGGCGAAGCAAAAGTGGGTCAAAGCGCGACAAAAAAAAACCGGTTGGCCCAAGTGGGCCAGGAGTACTGCGAACCCACTAGTGAAATCTCTTTTCTCTCTCTCTCAACCATTCTGGCCGTGACCGGGAATGACCCATATAGTCAGCGCAAGTGTGTCGAACCCAGATCGGCCTCGCATTCGGCCCGGGCCCGTTCGAGAGGCAGCATCTCTTCCGAAGTTCTCTTCAAGTGAGGAGCGCGCCGTAGAGAACTAGCGCCACTCTACATCTGACTCGCCAAAGCTGCGCGTCACACTAACGGAAAAGGGTCGTTGGCCTCTGTGTGAAGAATGCCTCGCGACTTCGCGCACTTACTCACAGTGATGAGAATGGTATCACAGATTTTCTGACCCATCGGGCTAACCACACTGCCGTCCGAAAAAGATTTGGGATTATCAAGTATTATTTTATGTGGACACCCCAAGGATTTTTTTTGCGGGGAAAGAGATATTTTTTACTTTCGTATTTTTTATTTTTTAAATAAGTGTTAATATACTACTACTGCTACAACTACAGACTTTTTTGGACTCGTACGGAACTTTTTTGGTGGTGTATTTCTGGGCTATTTTCGTTTTATGTATTTGTATGGAAAAGGTATGGAACTGAAGTAAATAGTGGCCCTGGAAATTTTCGAATAAACTGTTTTTGGTTCCACGCTAGAGGAACTATGGAGATTTTGCCGGTGTGACGTATGTATCTGTTTACTTCTTCTTTTTTACTTTTAGTTTCTGTTTAAGCTATTAAAAAAATCATTTTTTTTTCAAAAATTAAAAGTAACTAAAAATCTGTTGCGATACAGTTCATTAAAATTTTTCAGATGAAAAATTCACATTTTCTACTTTTAGTTCGATCGATATTAGTTTTGATTCTTAAAAAGGGAATCAGTCTTTTCCCATACTTTTTTTAATAAAAATTTCAAAATTATCTGAAAAACATCAGTGAAATATAATACAAGTAAAAAATAAAAAAGATTTAAAATTTATTTAAGTATATAAAATATTCTAAACTTTCAAGTGAAAAATAATTCTTTACATTAATCAAAACGCTTTTATTTTTGCAGAATAATATTTAAATTTCGTAAAATAATATTAAGATATTAGCGCTCCTTTAAAATTTCAAATAATGGTTAATAATAATAAAATTATTATGTTTCATTCGTAACATTTTATTTTCAATGTAATTACTTGTATGGCTAATGTTGTTAGAAAAATCATATTTTTTAATTTTTGTAATTAGAAGATTTTACTTTTCTTGGCATTTATATAATAATTTAAAAGGACGGTATTATATATCTGTATGATATTATGTAAAATACAGTGAGCTCTCGGCAGAATAATATATTTGCTACATAAAGATTTCTTTTCTGGTTTCTTCTTTATTTTTGGATGAGTAATTCTTAATACGAATTTTTAAAACTAAACTTTAAAAATGCATACTTCTACCTAGAGTTTACTGTATTGAAAATTTTATTATAGATGGTGAATTTTAAAAAAAATTGGTGTGCATCAATATGAAAGTATTACAGTAACATGTTCAGGGTGTAATTTTCCGAGGAAACTCATCTGCTTAGCAATAGTTTGTTTACCAAATCATGCTTTAGATTTTTGATTTAAAAAACATAAAGTGTGATTATGTTTAAATCCTGTTTGCCAAAATAAAGATGTTTATTTTATATAACTGAATGTCTCGTAGTTCTGTCTTTGACAATGAAAGGTTAGTCAGCATGATTTCATTACTTCAATGTTCTGATTCCACTGTTTTCACTACCACCAATTTGCACTTGAGATAAACGGCATTTTTAAAAGTCAGCTATTTGCTGAGAAAGTCAATATCGAAGAAAAAGCTAGAATTTCGTCAAGTCCTTGAAAGGACGAAACGTGAAGACCTCTCTCTTTCTCTGGAATCTCGTGACCTCGTGTAAAAGTGAAAAAATCCCCTAAAGGTTCTGTTAATTTGGAGTTCCTCCCTGACCAACGTCTTGTAGTTCTCGGGAGAATAAATGAATGCTTCGGAGTCGGGAATGATTGGGACTTTCACTTTGGAGGTTGCAGGTTATTTGGGCATTCTAAGTGCTTCATCGATTTTGCGTAGCGTTTTCGCAAAAGGGAAACTGAATGAATTGTGCGGTGGCGGTTGAAGCGTAACGTGGTTGTAAGTGAGGAGGATTGCATTTTTTACTTTTAGTCAGATTACGGAAGTAGCGTTAAGAGTACAAATTAGAAGCTAAATGGTGAGTTGTTGAATATTTGATCGTATTGTATTCGGTGCGTAGATTTGTCATTGATATGATTAGTTGTGTTGGCTTTCGCTGTATATAGCGCTTTGATTGATAATGCACTTTTATGTTATTTTTCGTTGCTCTTAGGGTTATTTTTCTTGCGATCGCTATTTCCTTATTTCACTGTGATTGTTGATGGTGTCTGTGATTTTTATCGGTTTAGTGTTCTTAACTGCAATGAAGTCATTTTAAAATTCTAAAATCTGTTATTTCTGTAAGCTATGAAAATGTTCGCATTTAGTGATTTAATTTAGTTATCGAACGTTTTTGTGATGTTTTGTATCTGTATCATTAGATGGATCATTATGTCATTGTTTATTGGTAATATTACAGCATCGATGAAAGTTATGCAATAAAAAAGATTGCTTCAGATATACATGTCTTTGAGAGCTCAACTTGAGGTTTGGAACCAAGATCTAATCTGAAGAGGTGAAATTGGGTGATCCTCTTTATATGTGTCATAGTCTCTGTTAATTGGGCATTATAGTTGTGACGTCACAAGGCCCGCCCTCCTACTAACACCGCCTACTGTCCAGTCTTACGAATGGTATCTTCCTAGATGCCACACTTCTGTTATCAGTCTCTACATGCTTAGTTCGAACCTTGGAACCTTGGCGACAGGTTGCCTTTGCAACGATCTAGGTTAACTTATACTTTAAGGTTATCGGTTGACGTCATTAGGTGTTGGCGAACCACTGGGTACCTTTGTGTTCTGGGCCCTTGAAATTTCCTGTCACCTATCAAGTGGACATTAGAGTTGGTCCAAACTTCTTACAGTGAAGATGACTCGTATTGATTATCAGTAGTTGAAGGATTTTGTTGAATTTAAACCAAAAGGACACTTGTGCTTACGAGGTTTAAGAGTTTACTGTCAACATGTAAATATTTAAAAAGATAGTGGTGCTTCTTTTTAATGTTCAACTGTGACCACCGATTCATGATGAAGGTTAAGGTAAGTAATTATAAGGAAATGAACAATTTTACTGTTTATTTCGTTTCCTGTGCATACTTTATATTATTATATCACGTTATTTTTCTTGATCATTAATTTTAGTGTAAACGCTTCTGCTTACTTTTGAAAAATATTTTACACAATTTTGAATTAAACAATACAGATTAGAAATCAACTTTATTTTGTCAACTGGATTTATCAGACTTAAAGCAAATTTTTAAAATTTACTTCAACTATTTACTTATAGCTTCAAAATTTCTAGAGAATAAAGAACTTTTAACGTCACGTTGCTTCACCGCATGCTAGTATTATTGAAGTAGTTAAAAGATTTATTAATATAACACGTACTAATGGATTAATTAAGTTCGAGATTTAGACGGATGCATAAACATTTTAACAATACTAGTTTTAGCTTGAATGTTAATTTCTAGTCAAATGAAAGCGTTTAGCATGGCACCTCAATGCAACGATCGCCTTAGTGCCTTTGCCATTTCCACACCGTATAAACGCTCAGTAGAATCAACTTTTAGTAAGCTATAGTACTTGAAGGCCACCTAATAATGAATATTTTCGTTTAGATAATGAACATCATTCTTTTTTAGATATTTTAAATATAAAATAATTTGGAAAAGACGTTACTGAGTTTGCGATATTGTAGAGAAGCTTTTAATGGCCAGTGAAGAAATTCAAGTTTATGGTTAAGGTTAGAGCACCAGATAAGAAAAATTATCAAAGACTTATTGTTGATTATTTCTGTTTTTTATTATTATTATGCTGTCGTTTATAAATAATCTACTCCAAAATTGTATCTAAACAACTATTTTCGGTTTTGATGAAATTATTAGGAAGATTTACGTTTTATTCCTTCACATAACAAAACTATAGAAAGTGAAATAATCACAATAAAATTTTATAATTAACTGCTTGACTGAAAAATAACCCTTTACGTCCTTTTACTTGGCAGAGAACTTAGATATTAAATTTATTAATTTCTAAAACTATGAATTAAGGATATTAATACACAACAGAAATTATCGATAAATTATTTAGAAAAAAAACTGCAGATTTTTGTAAAGTTTCAATAGATATAGCTCTAACAAATTTATCTATGTATTTGTCGAAAGAAAGCATCATCAAAAAACACTTTCATAAAAACCACAAAAGGCGGAAATGCAGACACTTATCTATAATTAACATCCCATAAGAGAACTTATGCACAATTAATTCACAAAAATAGCAATAACCGCTTTTTAAAACTGATTAGGCATTATATGGGTGCACAAGAGTCATGAAATCCTCTCTCCAATTCCTAACAAATGTATAATATTTTTGTTTTTTAAGCTGAGTCTTGCTCTAATTTCCAGAAAATGACAACCCATTCGGTTCCTCGGAATAACAATAAATCGTCAGCTCTCGCGGTAGCATCCCATTTCCGCATTCAAATACACACACTTCCTCTTCACATATCGAAATATTTTTTGACCAAAAAGACTACCAGAAGTGTGACGCAACCGTGATAAGAGCGTTGACGCACATTGTCATTCGTTGGAGAGCCGTCCCCAGTAGGATGTCAATGATCTTTTCCAAACAGCAAGAAATAGAAACACATGCTACACTGTTTTTTCATCTCCTTTTTGCTTTTTTTGACTGCTCTTTTTCTCTTCTCTTCTTGACTGAAGGTTAATTTGCTTCATTCTCGATCGGAGAACGTGAGAGATGCGGGAGAGAGAGAGAGAGAGCAGTATATTGACTTTTTGGATGGAGAGTCAGAAAACGGACAGGAATGTTTGTTCGCTGACCAAAGAAATTCTGGCTCAGTTTCAGAAACGAATCTGCCGGTCTGTCTATAGTAAATCGATAGACGCAAGTTCGATTCGGAAGCTGAATGCTCTGTTTCATTTTAGGTAGTTTCTTTTTGTTGACTTTCAAACAAATTAAAAATTGTAGCTCTATCCCAGGGAATCTTAAACATTTTTCACCCGCGACCCCTGTTTAAGAGGATAAAATTTTCGCGACCCCATTTCGGCTAGAAAAAATTATGTAGTGACTCTAAAGTTTGAAAATAAAACATTAATTAATGATAAATGAAATGAAATACAATTAAAACAACAAATTTAACTAAAATCTTTTAAATCAAGACTGCTTTTGCTTAAGTATGTTAGGAACTGTTTTAAAGAAGAATCTTGAGGACGTTGACGAATCTGAAAAAAATATGAGAATTTTCGCAACCATAATAATTTTCTACGCGACCTCATTCGAGGTCGGGATACACAATTTAATAAGCCCTGTTGCATCCTGCTGCTTCAACTGCCGTCTATATCTAAAATTAAAATGATAAATAAAGAATAAAAGCATTATTTCAACATTTGTAAAGACCACAAACTGACATAAAAAATACATTGAAAATTGGTATAAACAGAAATTTTATTGCGTCAAATTTTTAAATTTACCCAGTTTGTGTTTTCCCATTTAGGTAAACGTAAAAATTTCATTCTGTAAAGTTTAAAATACATTTTATGCAAAATTTGTTGTCGAATTAAATTATTTGATATTTTTTCATCTTATTGCCCTTTATTAGTGATTTCTGTACGAATTACGTATTTAGTACATTTCTTAACATTAAAACATTTTTGTTCCTTACAAATTTAGAGTGAGATTTAAAAATACTATTGTTGTATCTTCTACCACTGTAGACGTTTTTAATGTGGCTGAAAAGAAACTGTTGAATCGTAACAATCTATATCATTATTTTGTTTCAGGTGAGATCAGAGGTCTCAAAATTTCAATTGTGTTGATTAAATGAGCTATGTGAATTAAATTACGCTGATTAAATGAATTATTATATTAATTCATTATTAATGTTTCACCCATTTTCTTGAGTGGAACGTTCGTCAGTTGTAATAGAAATCACCCCAGTCTGCAGTTGTGAATTTAAAGTTATACATTAAATTGATGCTTTAATCAATGTTGTTAAGCGGCATCTTCTTTGCTCTGGATAAAAAACAAATTAAATTCATTCCTCTCAATTCACCCAATGAAACTCTATAGAAAAAAAAATACAAAACTACTATCTTTTATGGGAAGTTTTCATTTATATTTATATTTTTTACTATTTATATTTTGTGTTCAAAAGCTCTGAAATATACAAAAAAGATAGATTATCTAGTTAACAATAAATATCATAATAAATAAACCAATAACCTTAAAAAAAGAGGTATTTATTGTGAAAATGGGTTAGACGTTTTCATTTATATTCGATAAATGCCTTTTTCTTTATTCCACGACTTTTGATTGTTTCAGCAAATCAAGAACAAGAATTAATTAAAAGTTAGGTACACAACCTGCTCGTGACCTGAACCGAATTTCGCAACCAGAAAAATTTCAGTTCGCCTCTGATAGCAATTTCGAGGAGTAGTAACGGCCATCTACATCTAATGATTATTCAGGTTTTATTTTTTTTCAAACACCAATCTGAATTTCAAAACGAAATTAATTTATTTCCCTGGATTGTTGTCTTGCGATAATTAGCTTTTAAAGCTTAAATTATTTTTTCACATAAAGAAATCATTAAAACCTATAGACGTATGGGAAAAAATTATTTTTTTAGATTATTCTGAATATATATTATGAACTGATTTTAAATAGTTCATTTAAAAAGGCGCAACGCATGTCATTTATTCTGTTGAAGTTTTTGCATTATGTTTGTAGATTTTGTTAAAAAATTTCTTTTAATTGCATCATTCAGTGAGAACAGAGTTTTTATTTTTTTACCTGAGTAATTTAGTTAAGAAGGTGTAGAATAATTAAATAAAAATTTAATAAAAGATCTGTTATCTTTGATTTTTTAAGGTCATAACGAGGACTATTTCAGCTCAATATAAGTTTCGTAATTTTTTTATTGTACAGGGAGCTTTTTATGAAATCTTTTTATAAGATATTTTGGAAAAAATTAACTTGTGTGTAAGTAATGTTTAAATCTATATAATAATAATAATTAATTAATAAAAGTACAGAAAGATAATTTTCTTCAGAATATACTTACTTTAAGCAACGTTTCAAAGCGTAGTATTTGAATTCATCGACAAAAAACAAACAATAAAGCATCAAGATCACTATAATAAAATCATCATTAGCAGACATAGTACCATGATTTTTTTTCTGGAATGACGAGATTTTATTATCAATGTTAATTTGATATAGTTAGTCTTTATTTACGGACCATTTTAATTTTTTCATAAATTTCACTGTTTAAAGTTTTAAAAATTGTACAAATCCGTGAAAAAATATTTTTATGATACTCATAAATTCAACTCCTTATCTTCAACCGTATCTTTTAATCATTGAAAAACGAGTATACTTTCTTCGTAAAATTTTCTACTATTTCAAAATCAGAGAGCGTCGCAGAATATCTATAAAAACGAAGTTACTGAATCCGTTTATAAGCGCATAGTTTTAAATTCGGGAGCAGCAGGCGTAGATGTGAAAGTACGTGTGTGACAGTAAAACTAGAAAGAGATTGACAGTTATAAAAGAGTTAATATTATCACTGCTCCTCGAAGCAAATCGGGGTTGACAGGATTCTTCTAAAAGTCTCAAAAGATTTATTAGACCAGAGAATTCTAAACGAATCACTTTCAGATACTGTTCTGTGCCAAGTTTAAAGGATTGTGATGTTTATGTAAACACCGCTGCTCTGGTTACATAATTTTCTATTTATTTCATTGAAGATGAAATAACAAACATTCTATTACAGAAGCGTACTTAGGGTAGTATCCCCCCATCGTAATTGAAGCTCAAAAATATTTTGTCTTCGCTCCGCCTTCTAAGACCAGTGCCTTCCGTTGGTGTGGCGTGGAAGTTTGGATAGGGAGTGCCGGCTAAAGTGTCGTCTTCATCAACTGACCATGGTTTAAAATTACGTGATCCATCCCAAAACAGCTCTCGTGTAGCTTTAAAACGGGAACTTTAATCTGACTAAACTTAACAAAGGCTAGCACACGCGGCATACCCCCTCCCCCACACACATCACTACTCCATTTAAAGCTTATTAAGCTGGAATCTAGATAAGTAACTTGAATTGAAGTGAATAAGAAATAAATTCTGTTATAAAGTAAATTTTTCTTCATAAATAACTGATCATAATCATTTTTAACGCGCTGGTGTAAATTAAGTTAGGGTTTCTAAATCAGTTGAAATAATGGGGGGATTGGAAGTGCGGTTGATCCATCATTTCATTGAAATAAACTTTTATTCTAAAAATTCTAATACTTTAAAATAGAACGAACCATCATTTCATTGAAATAAACTTTTATTCCAGAAATTCTAAAACTTTAAAATAGAACATTTCATTAAGTAAGCGTGGTTTCTTTGTGGTATTCGCCTCTTAAATCGAAGATCACCGGTTTGAGTCTCGAACGGCTTCAAACGTTGACGTTTAGATATCCTCACTTTGGCAGGAAATTGAAGTTTGGGAGGATGATACTGTTGTTCAAGTTGTGCCATCAACATATGACTGCGATTCACAATTACGACACAGTCACCAAATATCCCTTGTAACTTCTCTAATCTGTTTTGTTAATCTAACAAAGCAAGCGTTTTTTAAAGAAGAATAGTGCTTAACATTTTGACGCCTTTCGCATAAATACATAAAGAAATAATATAAAATAATGTGTGTGTGTGTGTGTGAATATACTAGGAAAATATAAAATATTTTTGTTTGGTGAAGGAGAATTTTGTTAAACGTATTCGTAGGCCCCGGAAATATAACAAGTATTGATTATAATGCTATCTTCACTTTTATTCTTTCCTAGAACTGTTCAATAACTAAAGGTATAGTTTTAAGCGGAGTGATTATCAAATAAATCTGGTTCTATTTAAAAGTCTATAGCTGTAATGTTGATACTGTGTTTTTTAAAAAGGCAGTTAAATCTCAAAATATTTAAAAAACGTGCGATATTTTTAATATTTAATGGGCTAGCTTTTGTTAAAAATTTCGTTATCCTATCCTTTGTCTTTTTAAAAATAAAATGTCAAATCATCATTATTTTATAGTATGTGAATCGTATATGCGACTTCATCCAGCAGGATATTCAGCTTTAGGATATAGGACATTAATAGTATCAAACAACAGAAACGCAACTCATGGGAAGTTGCTTTTTTACAAAGAAAAGCAATTAAACTACTCTTATTTCTCGGAACTGACTTAAAATTTGACTGACATCCTTTAACCTCAAAATCCTACACAACCAGATTACAGTATACTAAAACAGGATTTCGAGTCAAAAAAATCCACCTGAAATCCCAACATTGATTAACCAATTTTTAGGTTAAGCATTTCGCTCTCTTTTCGCAACAAACGAGTCACTCCTCTTAGAAAAGCGGAATTTAAAGATCCTTCTCCTCTGGCGGGAGAAATGAGAGAATACATTGACACCTCTTCTCTCTGAACATTCACTACCCTTCTTTGGGAAATACCCTTGTCGACGAGTTAGCTAGACGGAGCTTGCGAGGTTGAAACACTGACAGCAGTTCAGTTGGCTCCAAAAATGGCCCTTTTGGCGAGAAAGATTTTTAAGAAGTTAAAATTTCGGAATCGATCACCACTTTTGTTGCTGCTCTGATACTTTCTGCATTAGATTTCGAAGTTTTAACATATTCGTCGCCGACATGGCGCGTCTGTTGACTGTGCTCTTCGATAAAGATGAAACAAATAAAACTAAATGAAGGTGTGTTACAAAAATTCATAATGGAGATATTCACCTTTCAAACGAAGTATTGTTAAATTCTATTACATTTAGGAAAATTTAATTGTTTAAAACCTCTGATACATGTCTTTATGTAGATGGACACTTACCGAATACAGAAATTCGAAAGATGGAATTCTTTTTTGCCTTATGATTTGCTTTTCAGATTTTTCTGGTACCTAACAAACAACTGAGTGTCTCATGCTAGTACAATATAGAATTAACAAAAATATTTTATAAAACGCTTTTCCGTTATAGCGTTCTTCTGTAGTAATTTTAAAACTGGTACGATTTTCTTCGACGACCTTATACACCTTCCTTACCTAGGCCTTCTACGATCAATCTTCAGTCATGGGCAATTTTTTAATGAATCTTCATTGACATGACCCTTCTTACCCTAACCTTGCAATCCTTCAAAGTTTACTTGCCTTCAAGAGACCAAGGTCGTCGAGTCCATCAAATTCTGTTTCGGTGCGGGACTACTTTTACGAGAAGTTTTTATATTGTGAAAACTTGGAGCTTGCGTTATTACGTTCTGCTACTTCATACAATATTCTACTTCTGAAAATATTCCAAATATCACGAATTGAGAGTTATTTAAACAACCTGGACAGTATCCGTAGTCCTTTGTCATAAAACAGCCTATAGAAGCTAGAAGACAATATTTGCGAAAATTTTTTTCGTTTTTATTTAAATGAGACAGACATAATGTTTGAAATGTATCACAGAGTGAGGTTAGGATCCTACGAGACTTATAAACACTACATTCTCAACTGTTGAATTAGAAGGAAAACTACATTCCATTTTACGTTTTCAGCAAGGTCTACCTCTGAATTTGTGTCCGTTGAAAACAACAATTGAAGAAAAATATGTGTCACATTGGTGACAATTACTTGTTTGACAAGCCTATTCCGGTTGTGTTCACATATTGTTTAATTTATAAGTTATTCATTATATCTTTTTATAGTGTATTTCTTATTTACACTCCTTCAAGCCAGTTTTGTCTATTTTACCTAATTTTGGTTCAGTTTTAGTCAAATTGCAGCTAATGCAAGTAAAGATCTGAAGCATTTTTTTATATTTTGCATGTTATCATAGTAGTCAATAATCCTTTTACATTTAAAGGCTGCATCCATTGATGCCACCTATATCCATTTTATAATAATGCACCCCAGTACACTTGTTTCAGTGCTCTGAAACTATTTAAATTTGAGAACATCTTCGTATGTGGCACTGTACTCAAGTATCGCCAATTCAAGAAATAGCACAATGCACTGTGCGTGATGCCGAAGAATGAGACAGCAATTGGAATAATTAGACGAGCGTGTTTCAAACTTTCTTATCGTTTTCATACATCATCTTTTTTTCGCCCGCTTTGCTTAAAGAACATCTTTGTGTTGGTTCAATGTGCTTATTTTGAAAATGGTTACTTTGTTCCGCAGAATAAAGCCTTAAAGGCTGAAATAATTGCACAGATCTGAAATAAGGAAATTCATTATCGACAAAGCGAATATTCAAATTAGCTATTCAAATTTGTGGTTTTTAAATAGTATTGAAAGAGAACTAGAATCGAGAAAACCAAAGAGCAATGACAAATTTAGAAGCTTTTTTCTAAGTTGAGAAGCATGTTAGAAAGTTATAACAAAGGGCGTGTTAATTTTTTTATCGTGGGTACAATGTCCTCTGCCGTTAGATCAGTATGTGTCCAAAAAACATTCTCGAAAATTTGTGATTATGCTTCTGGTTCCCAGAGTCAATTGTAAATCACAGGGATGTTTGCTTCAACGAAAATTACGGCACTTATTTTCGAAACTTTATTGCTCCAAATCATTTGCTCTCTTTTTGTTATTTTTTATGACTTATTGCTGCTATCTCTCAAAAATATCAAACTCCGTGTTTATTTAACTCTCAACTCTGTTATTTTGTCCTATTTAAGGGAAGTAAATGCCACTGAAACAAGACAGAGAGGGAGGATCTTATCTCGGCATAAACAAGCCCGTGAAAGTCATAATTGTCGCCGATTACCTTATCAGGTTTGAAGAAAATACTCTCTCTGGGTCTTACTTTTGATGCTACAGGAACAATATGTTTTATCATTAAACTATTTTTATAGAAGTTGAGACGCAAACGTAAAAATTGTAAATTTTTCGTACTATTCTTATCATACTGGAAATATTTTCCCCGAAAATTAATAAAAACAGGATATAATAACAAATCATTAACTTTGAAATGAGGTTAGTCATAAATGAAAACTAATTAATTGCAATTCGTTCTATTAGATTAACGTCCCGATCTGAAGTTACGCCAAGATTACAAGAGACGGCTCTCGTAATTTCGAACCGTGATTAGATGCTGGCAACGATTTAACTATACACTTCAATTTTCACATCAATCTTCTGGCGTTTCACGTACTAGGTCCGTTCCGACGTGCGCCATTCCCTTGAAGACATTAGATTTTCTCGAACTCATGATCCTCCAACTATAAAAACTAATTTCTGCCATCAGGTTTCAATGGCCCTATAAATTCATTACATTAAACATATTATATAAAATCTGAATTCTTTAGATGAAATATATTCTTCTTATATTCCTTTTTTATTAGTCAGTCATAAAAGGAAAAACACAAATTTTTATGTTGGAATTTTTGACCATTGTGAAATATTAAGGTATATTTGATTATAGATTCAACGCCTAGATCAAAGAAACGCTTATCTAGACTACAGCGTATTCGCCTTGCAGCAAATGTTAGCAATAGCAAATCTATATAAATAACTTTTTCTTCACTCCTGCGCATTCCAATAGTTAAATATTATTTAATGGCAGCTTAATGAATCAAATATTTTGCGGAGATAGCATTAGGACTGTTGCAACACACCTCAGCTTTATATTCCTCACCTTTTAAATCAAGAATAATTTATGTCTTCAGTGGCAGCTTAAATGTGTCGTTGCGAAACGGAAATACTTCGTTAAATATAGCTCGATAAAGAATTTCGCAAAGAAGCGTAATCTTTACATTTCACATTCCTCTTTAAGGAATGCCATCTATTTTCCTGGAGAATGGCGAAATCTCTACCTATAAAACACACATACAAAAAAAAAAGACACAGCAATCCCTCGTCCATTCTTATTTAATATGACGCAACACTACTTATCCGAAGCAAAAACAATCAAGCCCTTTTTTGGACCTCCTACATCCTTAAGAGAACTTCCTTTTAAGCCAATTCCACCCCCTAAGAGGCACCCCCAAATCGAATACTAGGCCAAATTTCTTCCTATCTTAAGATACATAAATCGTTTCAGTGTTGACCTAGTTTCGTTCGTGGGCTGATATATTGCCCCTAAGCCACCTGGCATACTATCTGAAATATCGCCAATCACTTAGACAAGGCGCCAAACGGGACTGGGCCATTTCTCAAGGGTCTTCGACCTGGAGAATAGTTTCCCTACTGACCTGTGAACTCACGTCCTTGAGAAGAAACATTATTATATTAAAATATATATATATATATCTATATGACTATCTACCATCTGCTTTCTCATACATCTGCCGCGCCCCCTCCGAAAGTCCCCCTCCCCTCCCTCCCCATCAAAATCCGGAACTATGAGGCATGCAGGGGTGTAACAGTTATTCGAATGTATTATCGTTTGCTATGTTGAGGAATTGGAGTTTTTATATTCGCTTTTTATATATAGAAGCGGAAAGTTTCCACGCGTGTTGTGTGAAAAGGGGGTACACCGGATGCTCGTGCTAAGGGGGTACGTGATAAAAGGGTTAGGATTTGAAAAAAGTCAGCAATGCGGAAGTAGAGAAATATCGTGAAAAAACTCTGACATCATTAATTTTTTTCTCTGATGTCATGAAAAGGATTTCACATGCTTGTTTAACATGCTTCGTAATTTTTTTCCTTTAAACTTTCTAAATCGACAGCCTATAAATGGGTAGTTGTTTTATGATATACAATTAGACAGTTTTGGGACTAATTCTTGGGTTTGATCTGTAAATACAGGAAAAGGGAATAGCACAAAAATAGGCGTTCCAAAATTTATTCCTTCTTTCAAAGGCTAAATGTGTAATAAATTGGTGAGTTTTAGGTATCACGATGAAATTCAAATATAGTTCTGTGTTCCTTCAAAATTCTTAGCATGGACATGGACTACGGTAGATCGAAACCTAGAGCATTTTCCAGATATAGTACAAAATCATAGTAACTCAGGCGGTGACGAAATAATTTACGTATTGCTCTCTATTTCTGTTCAGTTAAAAAAATTATTACAGAAATTTAGGCAAAAGTAGCATAAATCTTTCCAAAAAAAAGTTTGGATGTTAATAATTTTTTCTAAATTACTTATATAATAGCAGTAAATCGTGTTGTACTCGGTAATCTAAAAAAAAGAGATTTTCTTTGGGCTGGCAATACCCACATAAACTTTTTTCTCTGATTTCAAATTAAAATTTCTCATATTCCTATGATGAAATTTATATTTCAGTAATTAATGGTGGAAACACAAAAAGGCACATTTTCAATGAAAGCACCATAGGAGGTGTATCAAAATTTGTGAAATTCAATTGCTTATTGAAATATAACAACGAATATAACAAATATAGCAGCGAAAATGCTCAACTTTTCTTATTGTCTTTTCTATTTTTCGAATAAAATTTTTTCCCAAAACTCTCATTTCTGTATAACTATCTTCTATCTATTCTGTCTGTAACTATTATTTCTATATTTCTGTAATTTGTTTCCACCAATTCGCCATGAACTTCCTTCCACATCTTGTGCGTTGTGTGACATAACTTCAGCATTTAAACTTAAACTCATTATATAACAACTTAAGGGCGTCCTTTAGTAAAAAAAAGAGGCAACATAAGCTTCTCCTAGATTTAAAAAAAAATTACCGCTGTCAGTCTGTTGAGATAAATGGAACAGTTGCTATTCTTTACGAATATCTCGTTTTCAGACTGAGTTCGTCGAATGCACACACAACTGCCTGCGACAGCTATATTTGTGAGTCTATTATGTTCTTGTGGATTAGTGCCAGTAACGAACTGTTTTTTTCCTTGGATTTAGCTGTCACAGGCAGTGTAAATGTTGAGATCGAGGTAAAAGTAGGGCGAGTGCAAGTGCGAGGCTAGATAAAGGCATCAAGGAGAAGTGAGAGTGAACTAGAAAATAAAGTTATCTATAAATATTAGCATCAAAGTGCGAAAGCCATTGAGTTGGTTACTTTATCAGTGGAATTCCGTAGTTCATTTGAGTAAGCCGGCCTCTTTGGAACTCTGCTTTCAATATCGCTTCCTTTTGCGTAATGTAACCTAAAAACAGTTCAACAACAGGTGTATTGCCGAAACAGTCCACCAGTAAATGGAAAAGCGGTTGTTTCTGTTGACAAAAATATTGTTCAACAGTGGCAATGATAAGTAGGAAGAGTTCACTCCGAAACAGAATTTAGCACAGGAAATGAATAATATTACATGTACGTTTATTTATGGATTGAAAATACGAAGAAAAAATTTGTTTTTCCCCCCATTACTCAAGTCAGCTAACAGAAAATGATTTAAAACACTGTTTTGAAACATAAAGTGGGACATATTTGAACAGAGTTTTGTATGAAATTTCTCATCAGAAAAAATGTTTAACTCTATCATCTTTTAGTTAATATAGTTTTTTACGCGAGTGTCAGAGACGCATGTAGTTCTTTGAATGAAAGCATTTTTGAATAACTTTCAGAGAACAGAATTTACGTTTCCCTCAATATAGTTTATAAAATTTTTCGCAATTTGAATGAACATTTTCTGTTTTGTTATGCGTCAATTTGAAACAAATTTCGGGATGACTGATGTTGAGTTTTGGGGAGAGTTAGCTCAATTTTTAATATGTATGAAGCTTAAAAGACTTCTACAAGGAATTCTCATTCATTCCATAAAAAAGTTCTGCGACTACATTTTGAATTAAATTATATGCTTCTCAAAATTTATTAATTTGTGCCCCGAAAAATGCTTATGTTAGATCTATCTGCTATGATATTTGCACTTCGCCTTGAACATTTTATACCTCTTATTCTCTTCCATTCCACCAATTGCGCTACCAAAAATGGGATAATGGATGTGAATAATCCCATTATAATCTTGCAAGCTGGCTTTCTTTTTATCAAAACATTCGACATAGAAGTCTTTCATTTCACCACAAACTACCCACTTCAATCTCTATTAAGCACGTTTGAAGAACCAAATAATGTTTGAGACATTTCTGTTCAAGTATTTTTCATTTCTTTTATCACACTCATATCCTTAAAACAGAATAGAATTTTTAAAATTTTTCTAAACATGAAATCTCTTCGACAAAAAAAGAAGAAAATAAAATGCGACCCCATCCTTACATGAAGAATTTTTTTCCGCTACCCTTAAGATACATTTAAGTAAGAAAATGAAATATGTCAATGAGGGTTAATGTAAACATTAAATAATTTATTTAAATCCCTGTTGTTTGGCAATTTTAATGAAATTTATAAAACCACGATGACCTTCTTAGTCACTTTTGCTCACTATTTTTGAGGAATCTGACAGAGGTATACTCTTATATTTAGGTCGAGAGCCATTATTTCTCGGCTCTCGACCTAGCATAAGAAGTTCCGCTGTAGAGCCTAATCCCGATCATAAATAAACGAAAGGAATGAACGAGTCCTTTTTAGCCAAGCTAGCCCACGTTTTCACCAAATATTCAATTGCTACATATCATTCTTACATTTTTTGATTCAGATAAGAATTATTTTTAAAAGTATTTAACTTTCTGAGGCATTCTTTACCTAATATATAATTTCTTTTAAATAAAAATAATTCATCTACCTTTGAAGAAATGCCCGATTACTCTGCCGTTAACGACAAGATAAGGTCTCTTTTTTATGATAAAAACAATTGCGACGATACCATCTTTGTTTTCTTTTCATTACAACACTCAACTCAAATCCCCAAATAAACATCCACTCAACAACAAGACCGAACCCCCTGCCGAAATCCCTACCATAAATAAAACGAAAGGAATGAATGTGTGTGTGCATGCGAGTCTCCTTTTTAGCCAAGCTAGCCTACATTTTGAGTATCAAAAATCCGCGCAGCGCATCCCTTTCGACCGTTAGTTGAAGCTACCGCGTGGTTGATACGTGTGCGCTGCAGGTGACGTTTTCGGCACTTTGCCAAGTAGGTCGGCTAGCCTGAGGGTGAACGACCGACACACTCACTTCCGCACCTGAAAAAGAAAAACACCGTTGCACGCTACTCCAAGAAATATAGGCAAATTAAATTGAATATAGCTATCGATCGCTAGTTGCAAGCAATCCTTTATTATAGAGACTGTTATTTACGTGTTTACGTTAAAGGGACATTTTTTTTTCGCTTTTTACGAGTCGGGTCAAGGACCTTATAAAATCTCCCGCTGTTTCTTCTTGCGTTTTAGAATTTTTTTAGGGGCTTGCTGGTTATGGATGGGTTTTGTCATTGGGAGGGACCTATTACTTTTGATGAGTCAGTTCTGCGACGTATTTTTTTTAGACTTTTGAATGTGCATTTATAGAAAGTTGAGTGGCTAATTGCAAGGGCCATTATCACGGCTTGAAATTATCTGATCAACTATTGAGGAGAAATAGGAATTGAATTTAATGACTATTGCATGTTTTTGTTATTTTTTTGGTGCAGTCAGGTTTTATACCTTTAAAAAAAGATAATGTACGGTAAGTGGTGTATAAATAGAATGTTTTGTAAATTCCATGTTGTATATATTTCGTCAGCTTCTAGAAATAAACGATTCATGAGAGAAATAAGCGATTCGTGAGAAAAACCAGGTTTGAGGTTCGAGCGCTTCATTTCTTAATAACAAAGCATTTTTTAAAATTATGTTATGAAATATAATACTTGAATGAATGAATTTGATTGAATATGATTGTCTAGCTTGAAAGTTAAATCATTTTATAAGTTACTACAAGGCATTGTAAATCTTCCTTACATAAACATTTATTACACAGAAAATTATTTCAGATAATTATCATGGTAATAAAATAACTTTAAATCATGGTAATAAAATAACTTTTGTTTAAGTTTGTATTTATTGCACTAAAACATAAACTAAAGATACTACTGACCAAATTGTGCAATAATTAAAAACCGATTTATATTCTTGAAAGTAACGGATTTAGATGATCTGTTTTACTTGAAGCTAAATTTGTCATTTGTTTATGGGAGAGAGTCATTTTGTTTATTTCAAACTCAATTTACATAACCTTGATACGAGGCCAAAGTCTGTGATTAGTCGAATAAAACAACTTTCTTTTGACCTGTTCTCTACTTGATGACCTTAAACAGCCAAAAGAGAAACAACGTACGTATCAATGTAGCTCAAGTAAAGAACCGACGGCACTTTTGTAAAGGGATCAGAATCTAATTCTGAGTAATTAAAAATTATGTGTAGTCTATTTTATTTATATAATAGCTACCCAATCTTCGAATCATAATATGGTTTAAAATAAAATTTGCGCTATATTTGTGCTGTAATAAATTAACGCTATGGATATGCGGCTGTACTATGTTAATGTATGTTAGTATTATTTATTGGATAATTTATATCAAATTTGCAATTATACTTATTAGTAATTTCTTGACCACAGTTTTCACTTTTGCTTTATTAATTGCTTTAAATAATTATCTCATAGCTTTGAAAATGTTATCTCAACTTTGCTATCTCAATAATTTTGGGATAATTTGCATTTACGAATTCGCACGTGTTTTCAGTTTTCGAAGAGATTCTAATGTTGTCGTTAATCTAAACCACTCTCTTTGCTTACCTTACTTTGAAAACATTAATTCCAATCGTATTTTTTCTAAAATACAAAGCGAATACAGTCTCCAAATTTACATTATTCTATTAGAATTAACAAATAAATCAAACATTTCATTTATCACTTATAATTATGTTATCTGAATTTTTAAAAAAATTTTTATAGTCTTAGTTGGAGCTGGTTACTCCGAAAAGATATCGCCAGTTATTAAAGTTTAAGAATCCATTATCTTGGCGACTAAATTATTTTCTTGAATTATTTCTGAATTTATTGATGCGATTTTAAGATATGATTAAAACAATACGCCTCTGACATTTATATTAAAAATTATTTGAAGTTTTCAGGAAATTAAAATCCAGCCCCAAGTGCCTTCCACATCCGTGAGACTTAAGTGTCCAAGGAGAAATTTAAGAAATCTTCTAGACGAGTTATTAAAATATTGTGAACTATTTCTGAATTTCTTAATGCGATTGAAAAATGTGGTTAGGAATTAAGCCCCAGAAATGAAAAACATCAGATAAATTACGATCCGTCTTCGAATTATGCACTCCGTCCAAAGAAGTGCCAGTTAAGTGTCCGAGGAGAAATTTGAGGAAGTGCCTACTCATTGCAAGTGACCTTACCATTCCAGTTTTTACTTTCTATTGCCTTGAAGTCGAAAGTGGGTTAAGCTCATTGCATCTGAGATTGAGCCTTCTGGCAAAAAAAGCGAATCTTTTCTTAGGAGGAGGGTTGCTAGCTGTTTCTAACTGAACTAGTTTATTTCCTCCATTTGCAATCTTCTCTGTAATAAGGTTAAAGAAACACCTCTGCACGTGGAGAGAATTTTAAAAATACTTGACAATATTTTTTTTATAAACAGTCGGCGAGAAAGTCATTTTTTTCGTGTATCGCTTTCTTGGAAGGCAAAACTTTTTTTAGAGGACACACTTACTTTCTTTTTTCAAAGAATCAAAACCACGCTTTGAGTTCAGCGTGCAGAGATATAAACTCTTGAAACGCTCTATATAGTTGACAGGAGTTGTTTGAAGTTGATTACAGTGCGAACTAAAATCTGACTTGTCTAAGTTAGTTTCGGTTGATTCTGTTACACAGCCAGAAAAAAAAGTTGTAAGGTCGTTTGCAATTAAAACACGTTTGTTATTGGTATGAAATGAAGGTAAAACTGAACGTAAACGTTATTGACATTCTAAAAAGATAACTCTAGCACCAAATATGTACAGAAATGCACAAATGCATATTTTATATTCATTCGATTAGGTGTCAAATTTGACCACTATGTGAGAAACACGGTTGTGGCGTTATAATGAGGGTGACGATTTATCAGGGATTCTTAATAATTATTTTTAATGGGTAGAGACTTCTCTGTGAAGTAGCAATTTAAATCGAGTTAATATTCTAACTGGGTCTGACTTCAATGCCAGTCAGAGAAAACTGGAAAGTCAATTCAAATTTTTGTTAAGTACAAAAAAAAGAAAATTTGAAATGTTTGCATTATTTTTTTATCCTTCTCACTGCTTTTAAATTAAAAGAAAGGAATTGTAAAACATTTCTGGGTAAAACATTTCATCCTTCAAGCTGTATGTTGCTCGCAATTATTATTGTTATTTTTTTTCCTGGAAGATATTTTGGCGAATAATTTCAGGTCATACAACTTTCAGTCGATGTTATTGCTAAACGCTAAAATGGAAAGAAATCAAACGTTAGGAGATAAATATTCTCTCTAAATATAACTAACGAAAGTCTTGGATAGATACGAAATTTACAATAAATGTATATTTCGAAATTTTCTGACATTGTAGAAAGGTTTACGAAATTTTCACTAACTGAATAAAATAAAAAAATATATATTCAACCGATATCTTGAAAAAGATGAAAATGTAATGAAATCGTGGCAAAATAAACTTATTCGTTTTTTTAAAATTTGAGTTCATTTTGCAACTTCTTATGTTGTTTCATTACAGATTACTTTGACTTCGTAGTAGCTTCGAATTTTCTTCTCAATATCAAGTATGCAATCGGGCATAAACAGGACTTTTGTTGATTTAGAATATGTATTTAAGTGAGAAACTTTTTTTTTCCTAGAACAAGTTTAATGAGAGTGATTTTTTTTAAACTTTTTATAACTAAAACTATGAACCACAACTGCTCCTATACTATAAAGATATAACTAGTTATTAATAACCCGAATTTACAGATTATTTAAAAATAATTATCAAGAAATTCCGCGATGTTAATTTCTTGTTAAATTTACTTTTCTTCTTTAAATAAATTATGTTGCATTGTTCAATTGCGAAATTTTTATTTTTCCCTTTTAAAGAAATATAAACTTATCCTTATAGAACTCGCTTATTTAAACCTTATAGAACTCGCTCACTTAAACCTTATAGAACTCCCATGCTAAAAATTATAACCGCAACAATACTAAACAGGCAAGAATGTAATGGATCTACAGACCTCCCGAATATTTGCATACTGACACCCAATAGAGCTCCATAAAATAATTTTCGAAATTGCAAAGACTTTGACTTCATGTTCTGGCAAAATTTTAATTCACTGAATAATTCAGAAAACCATCGAGATTTTGTTAAAAAGTGCGTTACTAAAAGTTAGTTCTGTTTTGACCTTCCGTATACATTAATAAAAATTAAAAAAAAAAAAAAAACGTCATGCATATTATTAATTCTTTTAATGAGTACACCTATGTATATTTAATCAGAATTATGAGGAGCGATAGTTGAATTTTTTACTTCAGTTCTAAGCGAATTCGTGAATTTAAGTATTTTACTTTTGTTACTGTCATGTTAGAAAAATTCATTTTTGATTAAATAGTGTAAACTTATTTAAATTTAATTTTAACCTTTAACTGGGAATAAAAATTCAACTCACCATCGTAAAATGCTTTTTACGGCTTTAAACTCATTAAAACGTTACCTTGCAAAGTTTTAATCTATCTATTTAGTTGTAGGAGACACAGAAAATAGGTACAACTGAATACTATTTTATATTTCTAAATTAATATGATCAATTATGCTAATTGTTAGAATTACCGTGACAATAATTTTCTTATTCTTTTACTTTAAGAAGGCCATGGCGAACCATTTTTTTTTTCTTTCTTTACTTTTTCTGATTCCTTTCTTTTCTTTTCTAATCAGCGAAAGTAAAATGATTAAATTGACAAATTGACCTCTCTTTCTACTTCAACTTGAGGCGATTCAATTTCGTATTGGGTTCACGTCGATTTCATACTTCCGGCTTTCATTTTTTTCTGCCCCGGAGAAAATTTCCGATAACCCTATCGCCACTGAACCTTCTCTTTCTTGTTTTTCAACCCTCAGTAGGCCAGTAGGATTATTGCTTCACTGGGACACCGATGAAATAAAAAATAAAATAAAACACAAACGCCGAACATCGGAGCGCGAACTTTTCCCAAACCGGTTTCACTGCAGCGAACGTATTGCAATGGGTTGAATAGCAGAGGGGGGAATATGTATGGAAACATACAAAAAGAAATACCGCAAAACAAGTGATGCCTCAGTGAATATGGAACGGTGTTAAGTATGGAAGAAATTAAAGAGAGGAAAAGGAATGATAATAAAAAGGAGAGAAAGAAAAACATAACACAGCAGACAAGAGAGCGAAAGAGTTATTTTTTTAACAGAAAGGGAAAAAGTTTTCTAGTAGCCTTCGTGGAGTAAAACACCCTACGTTTTTCGGGGTCAATGATCTGAGTGGCGCATGCGTGGTGAAGTATAGGAATTAAACAGCTGATTCTCGCTTCCTCACGTTTAAATTGGAGAAATAACGACATGAAGCGATTGCCCTGGTGGACGGAGGATTTTCAAGGAAGCGCCCCACGTCATGTTTTTGCGAAAGTTAAATTGTAATTGGCGGGAATTGGTGGCGGAATATATTTTGCGCCGCCAAGTTATTCGATTTTATGTCATGTCTCTATATCTGGCGGGATAGGGTAAGTGGAAATCTAAATTATTACAATGAAAAAACTTTTACCATGTGATCTTCTATGTGCTGCTTTAAGTTTATTAAATTTGAAGTTATTTACCTGTATTCTAGTACGAGAGATGTGAATTATTTATACAGAAACTCTAAATTTTTAATTTATGTTACGATGTAAAATTTAAATTCCTGATTTATCTTATTTTATTTTAAACATAACTTAACTTGTCTGAGGACTGTATCACTTACCTATTTATTTACAAATAATGTAGTACGCATTCAGTTTTTCTTTCTATTAAAATTATTGATAAGTGGAAATATTAAAACCTGTGGATAAAAACTGAACTGAATTATTTCATTTTTTCTTTCCGGTCTCGCTAAACTGTTGTCCATATAAAATGGAAAAAAAAAAATCCTTATTAAAAAATTCGTCCTTGAAATAGTTGAGATAATATTGTTACATATCTGATGATATTGATTCAACTTTAATAAATAATCGATAGAGTTTCTAACATTAGTTGTGTAATTTGTCATTTTTTTTTATCTTCATTGGTTTGTTAAAGCAAGCCATTTTTGTTTCTTTACCAATTGTAATGTAAAGCGTTCATTTTATGTAGTATAAAGGATAGTTGACAAAAAAGGGTCATTAAATAGTCAAATTGTCATAGAATTCACTAGGGTTAATCCTTTTTGTGTGTGTGATTTCTAAAGGTATTCATGTTACATATGTAATATTGAATTACATTTTAGCTTATTTCATGTCAAAAAAGTTTCATATTAATTAGCTTTATAAAATAATTTATTTTTACTTATTTATTAAAGTAGTTTTCCAAAAAATATATATTGTATCGAATTTTGATATTGCTTTGATTTCATCTATGAAATGCGTTTCAGTATAATAAAACTGTGTGAAGCACTTTCAATAATAGCCTGAAAATATTTAAAAACACACGAAATAACTTTCTTAACTATTCTTTTCTTAAATTTTGATATACCTGTATAATGTCCTCGAAGAGGTAAAAAGAAAGAGGGGAAATATTTTCTGTTGATTATTTCTTTCGTTATTCGTATGTTATAAATGAGCATTACAAATGAGTAAACAAGTAAAAGATATGTATTTGAACTTATTAGCGGAATCGAGGCATTCAGTACAGATCCTGTCATCCATTCTTGATATGGTGAGAGTCCCTTAGAGGTAGAACTCTGAAACATACAACCTCCTAAAATCCCCTTAGGTCAGAAGTTCCCAACCTGTGGTACGAGTACCCCTGGGGGTACGCGAAGGACCATCTGGGGGTACGCGAAGGACCATCTGGGGGTACGCGAAATCAAATTTCTTAATGGCGGAAACAATAAAACATAAGGGATTAAAAAAGTTAGGTAATTTTTTTCCTCCATGTAAATACTCGCTATTTAATAACTATAACACTTGAGTTGAGTATTACGAAGTGTTAATTTTTAATTAATTTAGTTAAAACTTAAAGAAGCTTTTAGCTAATTAAGTTAAACGCTGTAATTAAGTTAAAACGAAATAATTACAATACTGGTTTCATTTTCTTTGACGTTGTACTAATACTATTGTAAAAATGGAATAAAATGTAAAATCAAAAATAAGTTCTGCAAATGTTATTAATTCGAGTTATTTCACTTTTAAACTAACTTAAGCTAACCTTGACATTATTGATAAAAACTTCTTTGCATTGACGGATGATTGGGGGTGGAATAGTTGGATATGATTGTAGGGGGTACGCGGAAACAAAAAGAATAATCAAGGTGTACGCGAGGGAAATAAGGTTGGGAACCCCTGCCTTAGGTCACAAAAATATTCACCACTTTAATATCAGAAAGTTATAATTTAAACCGTAATAGGGCCATTTTTCTAGTAGTGATATAATAATAAAACTTTGGGATTAAGATTAATTTAAGAAAAGAAATTCATTTAGCGTATTGGATATTAGTTATTTGATAGTTAATTTTATTATTTATTAATTAATTACCAAGTCAAGACACTTAGTTATCATTTGAGATAAGAAATTTCAACATCTAGGTTTTTGTTTAATCGAAAAATTTGACAAGAACTTAAGCCAATCTTAAAAATTGCATTTAAAAATCCATGCATTTAGTGGGAAGTATACTTCCCACGGCCTTAGCTAGTTAGTTAAGCTATTTTGATTACTAAAATTGATTCTGATAATTTGGGGGTTAGTCGCATAAGGAGTTTAAACAAGGAGAGTAATTTCTATCCATAAGAAGATAACAGACACAATTTCATCATTATTTATTGCTTTTAAAAATCACCAATGAAAAAATTTTGGAAAGATTTCAGTAAAACGACTTTTTCTTGCGATAAACGTTCATTTCAAGGATTGTCTCGGAAAAATTTTAAATGATATTAGACTTCACATCACAGAAAATGATATAAAATTCATTTTCACGTTCTTTTCTTATGGATTTGAATAACTCTTCGTACTGGAATATTTGCTAGATACAGTTTCCTTATTACGCTGAATAAATACAAAAGGGTTAGGTGGTAGAGAAGTATAAGAGACATAAAATTATATCATGTACATAATTGCCATTTAAGAAGCGGAATGTCTTGATAATTGCTTTTGGGTTGCGTTATCATCCTGAGTAATCCCGGGTATTATTTGAATCGATTGTAGTAATTCTTCTGCAATCACCTCTTCAGGATTTCGATTCTGCTGGAAACGCCCTGCACATTAAATAATATCGACGCATGAAACATAGTTCTATTAACCAAGAAGTTTCAAATTAATGTCAACTAGATTCAACGTATTACGAAAGCAAAAACGTATTAAGTACTTTGAGCCCATTAGATTTTACCTTCCGCTTCTATAAAATACAACTCTAAGACATTTAAAAAAGACAAAGATTTTTGAAAGAAAAATTACGGAAAAAAAGTTTTTTTATACAATACATGAGATGATAGTTCCAACTTTGGTATGTATTTAAAATTAACTATTCATTAAATGCAAATTCTTCTTTTTTAAAATAAATAACTTAAGAAAATTGCATTTAGAATAACTTTTAAAAGTATTACAATTATTTTACTTTTTGTGAAATAATTAAAACTTCCAAAAAGCAGATAATTTTCATCGACATGCTTTTAACTGTCTATTTAATTTGGATTCAATTTATCTGATTAAAAAAATAGTTATTCAGAAATTTTAACTATTGTTATTCACATCCTTTTCAAGGTTATGCAATTACATAGATAAAAACCTGAAAAGAAGACTTCATTAAATCTTGTCGTTTAGTATAAATTAAACTCTATCATATATTAAAATGAAGTTTGGAATTTCAGCTTTACGCCAAAATTCTGTAAGAATTCAGGTTAAAGAAATTTGGTTCATCTTTTTTTTCCCTTCTGAAAATAGTTGCACTAGATCGCAGAGTTATTTTATTCCTTCATTATTCTGCGATCAAGTTACGCAGTGACCTTACATTATATTCACTAATTTAAATTCAATAAAAATACCTTTTATGATATTTCATTGTAACGTATCATTAAATCAACGCAAATCAAACATGTTTCCATGATCTTATTTTTGTACAACTTTTAACCATATTCTAATTCAATCTCAGTTTGTGATATCAACATGCACCCATTATTCGTCTCAGCAATTTGCATTTCATTACCATGTTCATTTCAAAACTCTATTTACATAAAATTAGCATTACTTTTAACCACTTAAAAAAAGAAAAGAACTTGCCTTGCAATTTGAGAATCAAACTAGTTTTGACCGCCTCGGAAAAATAACGAAAAAAATAAAGGTGTTTGATTTCGAAGAACCCAGTTAATGACCGTTAGATATCTTTTGTCTTTCCCCGTTATACGGTTTGGACCGTTATGTTTTCTGTAAACAGAATATACACTTTAAGCAAAGTTCACTGCCATTTTGTAGCTCCTTGAAGCGTTTGTCTAACTCACAGCAGCTAGGAAAACACTCAGCTTTTTCTTTGGCACTTTGCCGCCTCAGTTTGTGCAAATTCCCCTTTAGCCTTGAAATAGACATCAACAAATAGATAAATGAGCTGCAAATGTTAGGTCGTTAAACTCCGTTAGTTGTTTCCTGGTTGCCTTAAAGTCAGGTAGCTGACGCTTTCATTTATTGATTACTGAATTGCTCCTCTACCGCTAGCGCCTCTCTTAAGAACCGAACTATTTTTGGAAATCGTACTTAGGCTTATTAAAGCTATCGACATCACTGGTTTCCCCTCAAGTTCACTGCCTGCATCCTTTGTGTTTAAGGAAATCGAGTTAGCCGAATACAATCCGAGAAGAAAAACGTCGGAATAAATTACGTCTTTGTGTTTCGGGCTTATCTCCAAAAGATAAAGAAGTACTTGAACTCTTAATAGATTTTTGCCATTACCCTTTTGTCAACTCGCATGCCATAGCATGAGAAGAAATAGAAGAACTGCAATGTTTTAACTTACTATCTTTATTTTCGAGATAAACCGAGGTGATACAATCCATGCTTGTCGTTTTCCGTTTAGCGGAAAATAGCTAGAAGCTTTTTACAAAGGTGCTCATTCATATTCAAGATCGTAATAAATCTTAGACTTTTCTAATTTGTAACTGAACTATACTGTTTGTTTCAATAAGAATGACTGAACAGTTTATTATTATTTTTTAGGGTATTAAGTTTGTTTTTTACTTGCTCCTTGAATTTGTTAAATACTTTCCAACTTTAATGACAATGAATGAGCTATTGTATTAAACCTTCTTGAGATTTCAAAAACAATTTAAAAATAAATTGTGCTGTTTTAAGGAACTTTACGCTTCATATATCTTACTTATAAAAGGCAATGTTTGCGTGTGTGTGTGCGTGCGCGATGTCCAGACGAATCTATCGCACTTACAGCCATGAAATTTGGCACACAGGTAGTCGTAATGGTGACTCAATGCACCTAGAAGCCGGAATTTTAAAATTTAATCTAGAACAATTTTTATTTAATGTTTTGGGTAATTTGTGGCACTTTTACGGCCGTAGTATCTTTCCTAATGATCGTTGAAAAACAATCCACGCACCATCGGATAGAACGAACAATTTTCGTTCTAATGAAGTTTGTTTTGAGCGTCTAATGTAATTTCCCGAATTTTGAGCAATTTTTGAAAAATAGTCGAGGTTTTCGATAAAGATTCGGCAATCAAAACGTTCCGGAGCTTTTTCATCAATACAGTTTAAAAGTAGCACCGGGGGGGGGGGGGGGCTATAAAGGTGGATTTATGAAAAGAGGGAAAAACGGAATATTGTATTGCGTCAGCCAAAATGAATTATTATTATTCCATTTTAACGGTTGCTGGCGCCATGAGTAAGAAAGTAAGAATAGTCTTATCCGTGAGTTGTCACTCGATCGGATACGTGCGTTTTGTTCCCTTTCTGGTCAGAGTCCTTCTCTGTGGTTCTGGTTCTAATAAAGTTTATTTTGAATTTTTAACATAATTTACTGAATTTTGAGAAATTTTTAAATAATAGTCATTTTTCATTTATATTTTTAATTTTCAAATCTTATTTTCTTGCATTCGACTTTCTAATAACGCTATCATTTTCATTTCTTTTGTATAAACCGGAATATTTATCCCTGTTTTAAAACAAGAATAGTTAAAATATTTTTTTCTCCGATTTTCTATGAATTTTTTTATTGATCAGTTCAAAACATTTTCTCTCGCATATCAGAATCGAAGAAACTTTCATCCGACCCAAGGTTACTCTGAGTTCCCAGAATGCATTTCAACTATCCGATTGGCTGGTGGTATCAAGCGACAGTCACGTCATACTCTCGATCATTTTATTGCGTCAGCTAATCTTAATTACTTCATTTTACTGATCCAAGAATCATTTGATTTATTTGTTTTATACGTTTGATAGTCGCGCATATATGCTTATATCTTTAGTTAAAAGAAAGTTCCTGCGTGTACTTTAACTAACCAGCGGGAGTGTTCTCCCCTAAACTTTCTCGTATACTTCCCCAAAAAGGTGCTGTTTTCCCTTCTCCCGCGTGGCTAAAAACTTCGAACCTATTGTTACCCAGAATCCAATGACTATCAGAAGGTTTTTCATTATAGTGATTGAAAAATATGTAGGCAAAGAATGAAATTCAAAGAGATGCGTAACGATTTTCCTCTCTTACCGGCTCAAGGACAAACTGACATAATTCGCTACTCCGTAATGAAATTCCTCTCCGTTCTTCCAGTACGCATGCGCGTGGAGATAACGGATTCTCTTCAAAAGTAAATTATACGGACCGACAGACAGTCAACCCTTTGACGGATTTGGCCCAAATTTTATACGGACCTACATTCATGACGATAAAACTGTGTATAAAATTGTATCCTTTTGGCTTTTCAAGTTTTTGAGTTATAGCGTTCGCATGACCTCGAACATACAGACTTCCCGTTGACGGATTTTGTCCAAAATTTGATAGAAACCTACAAATTATGTTTAAAAACCACATACCAAATTTCATGCTCGTAGCTCTAATAGTTTCCGAGTTATCGTGTTCACAGACAGACAGACACACAGGCATAATTCCAAAATTGTGTTTTTCGGACTCAGGGAGGTCTAAAACGTGGAGATTCGTCAAAATCTTGAGTTCACTCGGTGTTTCAAAAGATCACACGGAAAGGTGATTTACTTTACTGTCGACTAAAATGCAAAGAACATTAACCTGAACTAGTGCACGGACTGTTTTTTAGGTATATATGCATATATGCCGAACCGTTAAGAATGAGATTTCTTGTATTATTTTAGAGTAAGATATCTTGTTTGATTTGCGCCATTTCGGAAGATTCTTATTCATAATAGTCTGATAAAAAGGAATTTATTTTTAGAATTATTTTCTAATAATAAAAATTCTAACGAGTTTATTTAATTCTAATAAACTGAATTCAATTAACTAAATGCATTCAATTATTCATTTCCTAACCCATATTCATTAGTTAATTTTGTAGAAAATGTCTAAAAAAAAGAGACAAAAGTGGTAACGAAATAATAAAAAAATAGCAACTAAAGAGATTTAGAAGTATACCAACAAATATTATGCTATCGAAACAATGATTGCACGTGAATGCAATTGCATCAGCGCATACATGTTGTTAAATTTATGGCTTCAATGAATAGTTTCTTAGCAGTATTATGTGTAACGGATAGGTCATATCACTGAGGCCGATATCTTTTCTAGAAATATTAAATATTTATTCGAAAGGCATTAACTTAGAGTAAAGAGCAAAGACCATAGCCTTAAAAAGAAACCCAACTATTTGTACAAGCTTTGTGACTCATATAAAAGCTCCATACAGTACAGGGATCATTAACAAATACTGAGACAATAGAGAGTGAAAGACCTGTTTAGGTTTGCCATATATTTATACGTGCCCTGTTGTCACAGCTGTTGCTTCAAACTAGGGCGAAAAAAACTTGATTTTCTTTGTTTGTTAGTGTTTCTGCTATTATGTTATGTACGTTCGGTTTGAATTAATTATGATATCCACGAACAACTGTCATATCTGTTTATTTTGAAATGTATCAACAGCCTGATCTGTTTGAAGAGGAAGAAAGACGCATTTTTAAATATTCGGGGACTGATGGAAGAGTATGATTCATTAATTGTTTCAAAAATGCGTTAATATGTTTAGATTTCAAACGGTATCATTTCTGATTAAACTCCAGTTATCTTTAAGAGCCAAATATTTGTTCCATTAAACATCTTTCTTATTTGTTATAAAAAATCAGAAAACTTCTTACATATACATCAAGTTACTTGAAAGTTTAAACATTTAATTTTCTTTGTTTTGTGAACTTTTGCAAATTTTAGGAATAAATAGAAATAAGCAGTTGACGCATTTCATATAAAGAATTTATTATTTTAATATTTAATCTGCTGAGTTTAATTGAATAAGAAAATTGTTAAATGGCAGTATAAAATATTTTAATTATTTCAAAATGTATAAAATTATAAATTGATCCAAAGTTTTACCAGTACGATTAATTAAATGATTAAGTTGAACTAGAATAAAAAAAGCAATTAAAGAAAAAAATCGGTCCAGAGCACGCTTGTACTTAAAATTTAATGATAAAAACCCTCTTTTTTATGATTTCTTCTTAATATATCCTTTTTGTCCATTCAGTTATTAAAAAAATGCTGTGTGATATAAAACTGATAACAAAAACTATACTATTCTTGTTATCACATGAGTTAATGCAATGGATTTTATAAGCAACTATTCAGGGGCATCACTTGATTTTTTTTTTCTTTTCATTTCACCATTTTCAACAAAAATAGCTACCTAACATCACGTTTCAAATATTTGAATGATAGATTTTTCTATTCTTCACTTTGTAAAAAATTCAAAGCATTTGAAGTAACCCTTTACCCGCTGCATATCTTTCATCGAGTATTCAGGTCACAGACGATAAAAGTAAAGAATGATGCGCAGTGGAATATTCTCGATAAAAAAAAATTATTTCTATTCCCAACAAGAAATATGTTTCCCATTTTAATGTCTTTGAATAGCTATTCGGCCATTTTAAGTATATTATTATTAATTATATATGCTAAACACTTATTTGTTCAAGACGACGAACTCTTTTTCTTTACAGATTCAACTTCGTTAATTTTTTTATTTGACATCGTTTGTTTCTAAATTATTAATTTCCAAAAAAAAGAATAGCAAAAAGTACGATAAATAGATTTGAAACAGAACACTTTTTATATGGGATAGTTTCACTGCAGTTGAAATATAATTCCAGTAGTCCTGTTTTTAAACTGCAGTGATTCTTTCGATAGTATTTTTAATTGAAATAATAAAAACGAATATATACTAAAGAAGAATCGTTGCATCGTGTTTTAAAGATTTATAAGCAAATATTAGTTTAGTGCCTATCCAGCGGAACTTAATTATATGCATCATGTGCGATGCCTATTGTCTGGGAAAAAGATATCTAGTTTCAATATAACATCTTTTTAAAATGAATTATTCCCATTTTTAATGCCATTATAAGAATTTATAAGTATTTCCCATGTCCTGTTTAGTTTTATTTAAGCTGTATATTTGAGGCAATTTAGAACTTGAAATTGATCTAGCATATTTACAGTAACTCTACGCTAAAATTCTTTTCCTTCCTTCCTTTCCTTTTTTTAATTGCTTGCCTTGTCTTAAAATTTCAAAAACCTTGTCATTTTTATAGCTGCGTGGGCGAATGCTAAGTACGCTACCCTTCAACCAAACTATAAGGATTCTTCTACTGATTAATTAATAAATCAAACGCGTATTCATTCATTTAAATTCGAGGCAATATCAACGAGATCTGAGACATAGACCTTGAGACTCGTTCTAGAGGCGTTTCGAGTCTTTTTTCATTCGATCTGATATCGAATTCCGTTAGATTTAACTGCGATCACTTTTGAAATGGAGAGTTGCAGCCTGCACAAAAGGAACTACAGTGACCGAGTGTTGGAACCGGTTGAGCGAGACTCATCCATTGCAGTAGTAGCATTTCACTGACCCGTATCTACTGACCTAGTGGCAGTAACAAATGTAGCGGTTGGGTTGTCGCGAAAGTCCCGTTAAGTCGACCTACTCACTTTGCAAAGGCCGCTTGGAAGTGAATCCTTTTTTCTTTTTTTCATTTGTTTTATTTATTTATTTTCCAGAAGGCAATAACCTCTCAACTGTCACGAACAAAAGGATTATTTTCCCATTTAGGCCCACACTACCCTTTGTTCTAACTCCCAGGTTTGTTGAACCCTCGGCTAACCTTGATAAGATCTTTCCGGAAACCCAAATTGTGCCATTTTTATTCATCTTTTTGAAAATAAATCGGGAATCTATAGGAAATATGGCCCGTGGCCTGTTTTTTCGAATTTTGGTATTCACGACTTTTAATTTTAGATCGCTAACCTTTCAGAGGGGAGGTGGTTCCGTTCTGAAGGTTGGTTACTTGATCTGTTTTGGAAGAATTAGAGAATAATCGTTTGGATTCTTTTTTCGTAAATGTAGCTCGTTTTCTCTTATGAATGATATTGATTAAAATAATAATTTTTTATCTATTTATAAATCAATTTTAGAACTAAAATAAAAGTGTGAAATCCTCCTATACATGATGAAGTGACTTGGGATAGAGAAACGTAAAACATGTTTATTTTCGGTTATGTTTCCTACAGATTCTTGATTTGTTTTCGAAAAGATAAATGACCTTTAGTTAAATGTAATCTGTTTCCGAGCATGAAACACAATGATAAAAAGCAATTAAATTTCGTCTCTTAAATAATAAATAATAATTTATAAATATGTTTTCGCACTAAATTAATATTTGTAATTGTATAACAATTTGGGATAAAGAATTGAATAAAGGATAAAGATTGCTTTTCAGCAAAAAAATAATAAATTAATCAAATGACCGAGGTATTTCTACTTCATTCTTTGTCTAAAATCATCTTGCCATTACAAATAGTATATATTTCTCTCTGGTGGGAAAAAACATATAAATATCTAAATATTAATAAATGAAAATTAATTTTGCCTTTTTTTAAAGAAAAATAACAGAGATTTTTTTTTGAAGAAACAAATTTGTCTTAAATTACTAAAAGAGTAAATATCGCTTTATTAGCAACACAGTGAAGTAATGATTTTTACATGAAAAGTAATACTTTTAATGCGCTTTCGTAGAAAATCATCCATTTTTCATACTCAGAACATGATATATGTATAGAGAGAAACATATATTATTTTAAACTTTACGAATCATTTAAACACAAAGGGCTCGAGATTTTAAACATGATTTAATACCCTTAAAATTAATTTATAAAATAATAAACTTTTATTTATACTTTATGCTACTGTTCCAGTTGTTCCAAATGTTTGAATTAAAAATACGTTCAATAAGTTTTTATAATTTGAACAAAGTATTCATAAATCCAATACCAAAAGAAGTCTACAGTGAAATCCATTTGTTAAATTTTTTTATCTCCTTCTTCACGTGTAATAACGAATGTGTGCTATCGATATTCACTCGAGACAACCTTCTACAGTATCCTTGGTCTAGCTAGAATCAGGTTTTACAGATCCGCCAGTCAGATAATTTTCTTAATTCACAGCGACGATCAAAGAAAACTGCAAATAGTCATTTACGTTACAGAGATCTTTTCTCTCCCAGCGAATTTCTATTTGTCTCTACTGTTATTCCTATTTGAAAATTTCATCTGTTTCTATGCGATGGAGATTTTAAAATTTCTCTACTGTTTATTCCTGCTACTTAGTTATTCTTGTTACTTTATTGGATAAATTTTTATTTGCGTTAAGAAGTAGAAGACTGCAAATTTATGTATTCAGGTAAGCGATCAGCATTACTTGTTTTCAGAGTTAGGATTTGCTGTTGCTTATTTTGACTATTTTGGTATTATATAATAATTTTCTTCTTTTCTCTTCTTCGGTATAACTGTATATTTGATTCCAAATGTCTTATACTGACGTTTCGAAATTCCCTTATTTTTTGGTTGCGAGGTAGGCGTTAAGATATGACGAAGTATAATTTCATATACTGTTAACGAAACTAGAAAAAATTGTTTATTTGTATATAAAAAAAGAGCCATCGTAATTGTAAAATGTTTGAAATAGATATTAGAAGAAAATCTGCTATAAGTCGAAGTTCATGAATAATAACTATTTTCCGATTGAATCTTATTAAATATGCATGTTAATATTCGTTTTGAATAAATTTTCATGATATTTGGCCATTTTACTATTCTTAAATTTAAATTGAAATCTTTCGCCTAATGCGAAAATGTTTCATTACTCGAAACATGAAATTGAAAAAATAAACTTTTTAGCAAAAGCAATTTTTATCTAATAATCTTTAGATTTAATTCATTTAATTGACTTAAATAAATGGTGGAAACAGATATTGATAAATGGCCTCAATGGCAATTAATCATTTTCTATTTTTTTTTCTAGTTTAAAAGTTTGTTTTGTTACCAGTAAAATAATGTTAGATGGGCAGCTAGAAGGGTATATACAAACAGATCGTTAACAATGGTAGAAAAATCTCAGGCAAATAATAGAAAAATTTGAATCTTTTTCTAAAATGAATTTCAATCGACAGAGTTTCTTCCCCGAAAGTCAATCTAAGCTTTAAAATCAAAAGGTTGAGTTGACCCTCTTGAGAGTTGAATGAATGAATCAATAGATTTTTAATTATTTAAAGCAAATAAACCTCAATTTTATAAAAAAAAAGCACAGAAAATTCATACTGAATCTCCAATTAATCATCATTTTTTTCTTTATGAAAGAACCTAAACTTCTGGCAACATAAAAAAAATACAGACGGATGTTTACCATAATTTGAATACACTGCACTTTCCGGTATGAAAATATAACTCCAATGACCCTAACTCCTGTTTCAAACGATTAATCCTTTTCCGATATAGAAGATGACAGGGTTCAAGACCTATCTCCTTCCAACATCTATTTTTTACCTTAAATCTATCCTAAAAATAACCTCACTCAGTTAATTACACCAGGAAGAGAGGGGAAAAGTCACAGGAGATGTTCCTTCACAATGGAAATAGCGAGGCTTTTCTTAGCTGTTACAGAACTCACGTCCAGGAAATGACCACAGCCTTTAAAAAAAGTTAAAGAGAGATCCGAATCGATTTCCATTTTTACCCGTCGGACATTCCCTCAGTAATAATTCAAACACTGACCGAAATGAGGTTAATTCTTTTTTGTGTGGATGAAAGTCATTTCGGCGCACCGTTGAGCACTAAAAGGCAGGGTCGAACAAAATTCGAAAGCTATTCTTCTGGGCCAAGCTTAATTATTATGGAAAACCCAGTGGTCATTCACCTGAGCTTTCTCTTCCCTGCCAACCAACTGCCTCAGGGCATCGCCCCGTTGCCCTAGTTTTCGGTGGTGGCCGTCCATCCATACTATCGTCCATCATATACGAATGGACCCTAATCCTCTCATCACGTGAAAGAGTGCATTGACCTCAGCAATAGCACTTTCACTCCCGGAGAAGACGGGCTTCAAGATCTATCCCGCTTTTTCCTGGTGGAACTGTCGCCTTTAATAGTAGGAAACAAGACAGAGCTTCGAGAAGATTCGGGGCTTACAATCCGTTGCCAAGCACTGGCAGAGGTTATCGGTATTTCCCGATTTTATCGTAACAATGAACTTGCTTTAATGCTCTTAATCGCTGCTTTAACTAGGATTTGGATTCTTCTTTATTTATTAGTTATTCAGTACTTAGTAATGAGGGAAAAGATCGCGTGCGAGACAGTGCTTATTTTCAACGAGTCCGTCTTTCTTTTTGCTAAAATGTGATTTAAGTTATGGAAGTTTTGTATTGTGAATCGATCTTTATGAAGCCAGGTCACAGAATTACTTTGTGTATTTTATTGGTTTAATAGTTAATTAAATAGCAGGAAGCAAGATTCAGCTCACAGCAAAATCGACTTTACGATCCATTGCCAAGCACAAATAGAGGTTATGGATATTTCTCGGTTTAAGCGTAATAATCCTTAATATCCTTAATCCCTTCTTTAACTGATATTTGGACTCTTTTATATGATGAATTTAATGATTAGCTTATTACTTAGCAGTGAAAGGAAATGAAAATAGGGCTTGACTTATAAAAAATATATTCTTGTAAATCAGTGTTCATGAAATCAAATCACAGAATGACTTTGTGTCCTTTTAATGAGGGATCTCTTCGATTGGTTAATTATTTTTGGTAATTTTAAGTAAGTGAGCATTTCGAAATTCTTAGGTGTCATTTGAAAAGTTATAAAACGGATTAAGTTTCGAAAGTAAAAATCATATATAAATTTCAAGACTATTGTAGTAAAAATAGAACCTTTCCTTAAATTGTTATGAAAGATTTTATATATGGGAAGGCATCATGTTAGACAAAAAGTAGATAAATTGAATAGTTTTATTTCACAAACGATGACCTTATCTTTTAATTCTGCTTATTTTATATGAATAAGTAATTCGGTAGAATTGCTCATTCATATTATTTCGAATAAGTAATTCAGTAGAATTACTTATTCATTAATTCATAAGAATAATTTTCAGTTCAATTCTTGTTTTTATCTGAAATTTTTCATGGGTTTGTTGACATAAAGCGGTTACTCCGATAATACGTTTCATTTTTCGATGGCCAAGATAATCGGATGATAACCTTGCATTGTCGTCATTTTTATCTGAATGAAGATGCATCTGATTTGCAGAGAAAGTTGAAATCTCGATAATGCATTAGAATTCTTTCCGTAAACGAGTTCATTGTCATTATTCGTGAAAGTTTTCCTGGTTTAATTATTTTGTATCGGTAGGAGTTGAGAAGGAAGGAATTCTTTTAACATTTTAAATGTTCAAAGAAATGTAAGTAACTTCGTTTAGATTTAATGAAAAATGGAATTTATCAGTTTAATTATCCTGAGAAATTTTTATATGCGTACAAAGGTATCGGTTTGTTTGATTTAAATAACTGGCAGGGTGATTAACTGCTGGATTTTAGACACTTAACTAGAAAAACTTACTTGTTTCGACTTGTATTGTAAAAGTATCTATTTGTTTCATTTAAATAACTGACAGGATGATTTAACTTCGGGATTTTAGACACTAAACTGAAAAAACTTACTTGGTTTAGATTTGTATAGTAAAAATATCGACTTGTTTGATTTAAATTACTGACAGGGTGATTTAACTGCTGGAATTTAGACACTTGACTGGAAAAACTTACTTATTTCGACTTGTGTAAATGTATCGACTGGCTTGATTTAAATAACTGACAGAGTGACGTGATTTTAGACACTTAACTGGAAACGCTTTAGAACTTTTATAGAAAGAATGGAATGGACAAAGAGCTATAGAACGTTGTTTTTTTATTGTTGCTGTTCAGTAAATGCTTTAATTCTTATTGAACAAATACTTATTTGAATTTAAGAATAAATGTAAGAAACATTTTACTGGTGTTGCATGGATAAGCTAGTGCTATGTTCTTTTTATTGAAAATGTAAGTCGTATTTAGACCATCTAAAAAATATCGCATTAATAAAATATCTTCTAATTTCTTCAAAAAGCTTTCATAAATATATATTTTTTAAACGAAAGCAGAATTCTCACTTTTAACTCAAGTTTATTGTTCATTCAAAAGAACAAACTAACGTTTCCACTGAATTTCTCTTGAATAATTTATAGGATAGCTGGCGAGTTTTCTTCCTTTAAATTCAATATTCGTTCAAAAATCAGAACGAATTTTCAAAAAAAAGAGAAAAGAGGGAAAAAAAAGCAGCAGAAAATTAAATGGATTACTTTTCTTGGTATAATAGAGAAAATGAACCAGGAAATAAAACTAGAGTTTAAGGTCTAGCCTTAAAATCAATTAATTTTGTGTAATTTTCCTTAAATTACCTCGAACTCGAGGCATTTATATCATCATTTTATTACTTCTTTGTATCTTAAATAAATAAGTACTATATCTCATTTCCTGTTGCATTATCAGCTACGTCTTATGAATTTTTAAAATACTGATTCATCTCTCACAAAAAAATTCAATGATTATCATATTTTCTTATGTCATGTCATCTGCCTTAAATGATAAAATGAAAAAAAATGAGAAATAAAATTTATTTGAGAATAAATCATTTTCGAGGTATAAATACGTATAAAAATGCCTGCACGAAGAAAATTTACATGATTGAAAAAATGGCTTGAGAGAAAAAGAATTTACTTGAGAGCCATTTGCGGCAACAGGAGGCTAAAAATTCGTACCGAAACGGTTATATTTATTGTATCAATAGTTGAAAATTTTCTATTCGTTTAATCGCATTCCATTTTGTTTGATCACTTGGTACCGGAAGAATCGAGCTTTTTGCCAATCATCGTAGTAGAGCTCGAGGGTGAGTGAACTTTTTATGACGTCAAAAGAGCGTCGTTTGCCGACAATGAGGGATCTTCCGAAACACGCGACCGTTTTACTTCCGCTCATGCGCAGTGTGACCAGATTGACTCCGCAGAGAAAACTTTCTCCATCACTTAAGGGGCAAGCACAAAATTGAGTGAAGTGGATCAGCTTTCTTTTCCACGCCCCGGAGTTGGGTGGAAAAAGTGTTTTACAGTAAGGGAAGCTGATAATTTGTTTTTCGCGTTATTTTCATTAGGATGAAGGTCTGTTTTTTTCTGTTTTAATTTCATTTTCATTTATAAATGATGAGGTGATTAGCTGTTGAAAATTTTTAAAATTAATTGATGAAGAGGTGTTGATCAGAAAGCATTAACAAATTAGATCTGTTACAGAAAGATGTATTTTGAATCTACGATAAATTGGGCGATTTTTTTTTCGATAAATATGTACATTACGAGTAAAAAAAATATTTATACGAAAATTGCCTTTCATTTCGAAAAATTTTCTAGTGTATAGAAAATTAAGCTCCATAAAACTTTCGATCACTAGAATTGAACTAATTATAATAAAATTAAATAAAACAATCCAATAAAAGCACACTACTGAGTGCAATTTCAGTTATATATTAAACCTTTGTAAGGCCGTGGTAAGTATACTTACTACCATATTCATCAATGTTTAAATGCATTTTTTAAGGTTGGCATAAGTTCTCTCCAAATATTTCGATGAAACCAAAAACTAGATTTCCAATTCCTGTTCTTAAACCATAACGAAGTGCCTGGACTTGATAATTAATTATTAATTAGAAATTTAATTAACAAAAAATCAGTGTCATTTAATACTCTAAGTGATTTTTTTTCTTAAATGAATCTCAATCCCAAAGCCACTTTACTATAACACTACTAGAAAAAAATGGCCCTTTTAAGGGTTCAGTAAGACTTAACTACAAAAGTCGAATCAATTAAAAATGTTCAAGTAAAGAAATAACAAAAAATAAAAAAATATTATCGATTTCTTTCACAGAAACGAATAAAATAAATCTTTTGTTTTGCTTTGCTTTCCTGTGAGAATTAATTTCTGCAACGAAAATATTCGAATGCCAAGAGTTTGGTTTTTCGATTTCGCAATTCGATTACGTGACTCAGAAATTGTTTAGAAAAGTGGGAGCTTAAAAGAGTAAAATTCGAATAATTAATCTATAGAACATTTACATTTTGTAGTGTTTATCTGCGAAACCTGGGATGTATTGAAATCTTATTCTTTTGTGAATATTAATAAACTTAAGTGGTAGGGTCTCGACGACGGGGCCGGAGGGTTCCAGGCTCGAAACCCGATTCCATTGAAAATACGCCGTGTATGGGGCCTTTCACACGCTAAATCATACGCGGTGGCCAAACGTCTTGGAGAGGGGAGTGCCAGCTTAGGTATCTTTCTCGTCATCTGACCGTGGTTCAAAATTACGAGGTCAGTCCTAAAATGGCCCTCGTGTTGCTTCTAAATGGGACGTTAATATAACTTAACTAAATTAAAACTAAGAAAACGGAGCTAAAAATTTAATCTCCAATCAGCAAGTAAATAAAAAATTCATATCATTGGTTAAAAATAACTTTCATTTAGATAAGTAAAAATATTTTCCTTCGTTTTCTTCTCTTTACAAAATGCACATGTGTTTGGAAGATACCGAGAAGAAATATAGTGAACTGAGTACAAAGACAGTAAACGATGTTAATATTCAGTAACTTCCTAAAAGGATAAGGAATTAGTGACTTTTTACATTTCCTCTTATATTACATTATATATTATTCATATTGTATGTTGCCTTGTTTATGGCAACTGGTGTGTCAACAGCTTATCAGTAATACCGATGCTTTTCTTAAATTAAAAAATGAAAAAAATTGATGCCTCAGATGATATTTTTGAAAACATTGTTCCTTTTCAAATGCTATTCTAAGAGATTACAGTTATTTCAGAAGAAATTAATACGACAATTGTGAAAAATACGAGTTTAAATCCACAGTGGTAAGAATGTAGATAGCGAATAAGCAGTGGTAAGAATGTCGATAGAGAATAAGCAGGGGTAGGAATGTAGATAGCGAATAAGCAGTGCTAAAAATGAATGAGCATATGCTTTAATACCATCATAAGTATCGAAATTTCGTCTAAACTCTTAGATACTCTTACTTGTTCTTACAGCTAGTGCGGTTAATAAAGCTGTACTTCCCAATCAAGCAACAGAACATTACAATTCAAAATTCTTTAAATAAAAAAATAACCAGTTATTTTAATAATTTGTTTCTTTTTACAGAAATTATGATCTTGACTACGTGGGTGCGTACCATGAGTTTGTTCCACGACATCAAGTTGAAGAGGCGGAAGATCGACAGCCACTGTAACAGTGACTGTGAAATAAACGCAGATGTGAACACTTCATCTCCAGAGAGTCTTACCACAGACAGCCATGCCAGGGAGACTGAGACAGGGTCGGCTTCAGGCAGTTCGACCTCTCAAACCTATCTTTCTGAGGACGGGGTATCCGTTGCATCCGGATCACCTCCTCAGCTAGATGTAATGTGTCCAGACATTCCTGTATCACGTAGTGATCGTGACAGCAGTCCATTACATGAAGGGCAATCCCGCAAGCGCAAAGAACCCACACCAGAAAATGAACACATTGTGAACGGAGCTGTGGAGAGTCCACAGCATGAACGAAGAAACAGTGTCTTTGATGGTGGTGGTGAGAGGAACAATAGTCTTCATATGAATGGTCGTGAAGGTTTAGACCTACGACGTAACAGGAGGGACACCGACGGCAGCAGTACATCCCCACCATCCTTCGAGGAGCATAGTTCACCAATAATCAGGATGGTGGGCAACCATTACAAGACGCCCTTGGTGATGGGAGATATTCCAGGGGCAGGTCCAGGAAAAACCATGTTGTGGTCAGCACTGAACGGTGACCGGGTTTACCCACGTGATTGCACAAATTCTTCTCCTCCTAATTCTTCAATAGACTCAATTAAACAAGTGAGCACACCATCTCCAGTTAAACTGTCACCCATTTCAGGAAATAATCTCTCTCACGCATGCTCTCCTCATTCTCCTCTACAACCTTCAGTTACCATAATATCTCCTCCATCATCAATGTCTGGAACAGGAGTTCCAGCATTTCCAACTCTGTACACCACCTCCAATAAATCCTCTCTTTTACGTGCTGTGACTTCTTACAGCCCCAACAATAGCAATAGAAGTGATGTATTAATGCATTTTGCTGCCAGTTCTAGCCGAGCCTCTTACAGTGGACGAGATGGAAGTCCTGTGGGATTCACGCGATATTGGCCTTGTAATGGTTTAACCAATGGAGATAGCAAAGCTTCTGCTACCATTGTATCTTCTTCTCCTCCAAGACCGCGAACTGATTCAGAAGCTCTGAATCTAACAACGTGTGGACCAAGTAGTGAAGCTGACACACCTGCTTCATCATCATCTTCAAACTCCCTTGTACCATTTTCAGTCGCGCCGTCATTATCAGGCGCAACGTCAAGTCTTGTGACATCTGCAACAACTGTAACGTCCGCGACAGCTGTAACTTCGGCAGCGGCAGTAACATCCATAAACAACGTTGGTGAAGACGAAGAAGACGTGCCTATGGTATGCATGATATGTGAGGACAAAGCAACCGGTCTGCATTACGGCATCATAACTTGCGAAGGGTAAGTATATTTTATACATTTCTGTTCTAAATGATTAAGAATACTGTTTTGCTAAATAATATTCTGTGAATGTGAATAGAAGTCGTAAATTTCTCTAAGGTAAACATTCGAGTTGTCGACAGCGGTAGTGAAGTTTTGCCTACAGGTTTGTCAATTCCCTTGCGTAAGTTGAACTTCAAGTGCCTTTTTCCCCTCACTATGGCCGTACCAACTCAACGACGTCACACCTCGCAAGCCTCTGTCATGTAATTTTAAGCTTGTTGGTATAAATCAAAAAGGCCGAGACTAATGACTCTGACTTTTATAAGTCTGTTTATGAGTTTGTAAACTAAAAACATTTAAAGGGCCCTGAAATTTTTAAAACAGTTATATTTTTTATGTGCAGTTTGCTTAGCTTAGTTAGAATTTTAATGGAAAACAAATGGAATATTTTCTGAAAGCCTTTCACGTTAAACTTTAGAAAATAGGTTTATATAATAAAATAATATTAAAACTTATATATCAAATATATATATACAAATAAAATAATGCTATCCTTTAACCACACAAAAATGCAGTAATTTTTCTTGTTTTGTTTTAATATTTTGTTAAATTTATTTTAATTTTCTTAAACGGTAAACTTTTTAGACAGATTATCGATGTTAGATATTTGTAAAAAAACTATGCATCATAGGAGGAATCCTAAAAACTGAAGAAATCCAGTTTACATTTGTTGCATTCTTTGGTCCCCATGTTTTTTTCTAGTTTCAAATTTCGAAATGCCTGAGGATATCTCAGCTATTCTTCACAAGCTCTAAATATCTCCTTTAAAGACACGTAAGCTTCTCTTTTCATAAGGCATGTGATGAATAAGGACGTGACATTGCTCTGGGTTTTTCCAAACTAAAGTATAGCATTTATAATGAAGTTGGCATTTCATATTTGCATGCATGTGAATGAAAGTGGTACCATGACTGTGTTTTGAATGTTTACACGTAAACACTCGCACACAATCGTTTTCGCATTCCTACTTCGCTGGCGTCTTAAGACTGGCCGAAGGCGAACACCAATGACTTAGAAACATTGATTGAGTTCAAGGGAAACATCTCATTGCGGCCTCGTCTCGAATCTTTATCCACATGCGCAAGTCAGGGGAAAATAAAAAAGAAAGGTGAGCAGCAGACTTGTAGCTGTCTGATAATGTAAATGTTTATGCCGCCGTGAACCACATAAAATTGAAACAGGGTCATTTCTAGATTTAACTGGATTCCATTTAATCCTCTGTATTTTTGCATTCCTGTGAGTATTGCGTGAACATCATCTTCAGTGTAAATTACAAGTGGCTTTTTTTACGTTAATGATTCATCAAGAATTCAAAAAAAATGTAACGATATTGGTAACGCAGGAAGTGAAGCATTAAAAAAATTAATTGTACGCAAGCATTGATGAATTCCTGTTTAGTTCAATATAAAGTCATTGATGTGATAAGCTTCGTTGTTTCAGTACAACGGATGGAAGCGAGATATTATTATATTGGAGTAGAATATACTGCACAGTTTGTCGGTCATGAGATATTGCACAGACATACAGTCTATTCTCATTTGATGTCATAGAAACCGGCCTTAGCCCATTTCGGTTGGTGGTACCCGGAAAGAGTTCGTTCATCATTGGCGTTCTAATTGATAAGCGAAAATAACGCTTCCGATATATCTCCCTGTATGCTATAGTCCGATTGCAATGGCTGATGTAATAAAGACTTTATGCCAATAATTTGCTCTTGCTGTAATAGACTTCTGATAAATTGTGCTAAACATAACAGTATCTTTTGCTTTTGTAAGAAACTTGTGAAATCTTGTGCAATGTTTTGAAAAAAATTATCTATGCTTTCTTTCATTGAAGAAGAAATCAACACTTGGCAACTACTTTAATGAAGCAATACCTAATATCAAAACGCTTTTAGAATTTATTTTCTTATTTGAGAATTAGATGTTTGCCAAATTCTTTCCCAAATCTAAAATTCAATAAAGTGTGTGAAATGGAACATCAAATGCGTTAGAACTTATGTGGGTCAATTTGCTGTTTACTGATGACCTCTCAGAATGGAATGTAAGAACCTATGAAAATTAAAAATTAATTAAACTTTCTTATTATTAAATTCGAGATTAAATCTGTAGAAGAGAGAGAGTTTACGAATTCAGCTCTAAAAATAAAAACTCAAAAGATTCTTATACTTTTAAGAAAGTAGGTTAGTGGGGAGTAGAAGTTTTATGCTTTAAAAATAATCACAGGATATATCGTGAAAAACTAAAGAAAATGCCATTTTTTTCATAAATTAACTTAAGTTAATTTGCTTTGCGTAAAAGGAAAGATTTTTTTATTTATATGTTATGGACTCTTTCTCTTTGAAAAAATTTCGTTATACGAAAAAATACTTTTTTTTATATTGGTAATGTTCATTTTTTCGAACTTTGATTTGGATCTTTTTGAAAACAATTAAAAATAGCTAATGCTTACCTTTCTGAACTGTTTGGTCATATGACTGAAAAATTTATTTTAAATTCTACTTAAGCAGATAATTTTAAAGAATCAAGGAGGTTGTTCATATGAATTGTGCAATGCATAGTGAAATGTACGAAATAAATATGGAGCGATTTTTCTATTTCAGATTAGCAATATTTGATAGAAATTGTGTAAAACTGTAAGCAACATCTTCGAAACGCCATTACTTAGCAGTAATTTAATATTTTTAAAGAAATATATCAAATATGATAATCAATGTTTTTCTTTTACTACTTGTGGGTCCATTTATTAGAAAGGTATTTTGTTTTCTTTTATAAGAGATAGAAAGAAGAGTATAATGTAAACCTTAATCATCGAATTTGAAATAAAATCATGTTTTTAAACACGTCCCGATTATCCATAATAATTATCAATGAACGACGCATTGCATAAGCTTTCTTCAATGAAGAGCACATTTTTTATAAATGTTTTAAAAAATCGCTCATGTCATATATAGTGGCGGCGACTCGGGGGTCGAGGGAGGGCAGAACGACGCCCCATGTCCCCGTGCCTGATGCCATGACAGCAGCTGAGCCGGTTGGATGGGCATGGGACTCACAGTCGAGGGAGGGCAGTCGCACCCCCCACTTAGAGGAAAAAATTACATTTTTATTTCATTTTAGCTGCCTAAAACTAGGAATTATAAAAAATAGTGTCCGGGAAATCTACCTAATTTTGTAACTAAATTTTTAAATTTTGTTGAACCCCCTATACTCTGCGGTACTTTAAGTGTCTATAAATTCTTTACCCCTCTCACTTTTGCCACCCAATCGCCACCACTAGTCATATAGTTAATATTCCTACAGTTAAGTATGTGCGATTCTTCACAGTTAATTGAAGGTCTTTACTCAAAAAACAAAAGTAATGTAAAAGTGAACCAATAGGACTTTTGCGCTTTGCTTATCAATCATAATTTTTAGTCACGTATTACCTCTTTGAATGGTGGGTGTAACTAAACTAAAGACCAAAATCTTTCCGTGTCGTGATATTTTTATAAGAGAGTAAGAAATCTAGTAATCCAGATTAAATAAAATGATACCGCAAAAAAGGAATTAGAAGAAAAATAAAAAAAAACGTCGTTGTTATCTAGATGTTTTGCCTTCTGATTCAGCATGGAATTGACATATATATGCACTAATGAAATATTTTCCGATGACTTATTTACAATAAAGTTGAAGCACAATTATACTTTACAGATTTAAGAATATAGAATATATATAATAAAGAAAATATATAAAAATTAGAAATACTTTCGCAACAAAAGCTGCAATACGAGAAATATGACCAGAAATAAAATGTTTAGGAATGTAAGGTAAATTTTAAAAAATGGGAGTAATGTTATTTTTAATGGTTACATAGCAACAAGTGGTACGTTAATATGCTGAGTAACAAAATTATTGTTAGTATACTGCAATTAGTGTTTTTATTAAATCTTAATTAAAAATGTTTTGTCGTCGCAAGTTCTTTGTCGTTTTCTGGTGCTTAGAAAAAACATTTCCGCCTAATGAATATATACGTTTGCAGCATTCAGAATTCTATTTACATTAATTATGCTTCATAGAGCATTGTTGCTATTGACTCTATGAGAGAAAAAAACCCTCTACTTTCCAAAATTTAATTTTTTTCTCACAAGGAAATATTTTTCGACAGTACTTTAAAATGGATGCAGGCATCACTGAATACCATAAAATGAGTACATTATGCAGTGTTATATATAACCCGTTTCTCTTCTGGCATAAAACAATACGCTTAGATAATGTGGGAAATATATAGCATCTCAAGCATTTTTCGTGTCATTTATTTCATTACACGCTATATTTTTTTTATTACACTTCGCCGGTAAGGCACGCACATTTTGGAAACGTTCAAATTAATAATAAATGCCGTATCGGAACTTCTAACTCTTTTATTTAGCTAATTTATTTCTACCATTAAACAGTTAGCTAATAACTTCTGACAGGGATGATTTATCCAAGATTTTTATAATGAGAAAGGAACAAGAGCAGTTTTGTTTCATTCACAGCGTAGTGCGTGATTCCAATTTGGAATCGCAATGCTCGGTGACATCTCGGTAGAAGTTTATCTACCTGTTAAGATTCCAAAGTAACTTTTCATTGCTTCTCTATGACACAAGGACAGATTTAATTGTTTTCAGATATGCGTCTACAAGGACGTTGAGAGACTGAGTAAATTTGAATGCCAAGTTGAAACTGGGCGTTGAACAGTTTTTCAAAGACAAGGTTGTACATATTGTCATGGACTCACTCAAAAGGATCGATGGATATTTTTTTCGGATTTTAAACTAGAATTATTAGCATAAAATCCAAGAAGTTGGAACTCAAAGAAGCATCGTATGAAAAATAATTTGAGCGTATTAGAGAAAATACCACAAAAAATGAAGCCTATAGAAAAAATGTAAAATAAAAATAACTTATCCTTTGGTTTTGGTTTGATATATGACTTTAATTATGAATTTTGTAACTAAATGCGAAATAAGCGTCTCTTAAGATAAGACAAATATTTAATTTATGAAAGGGTTAAAGAAAAATATGCCTAATTTTTAAAACAAACGCATTTAACATAATCAAAATGATTTTTGAAATAGTTATATAAATGATTTTCAGATCTTTTAATAGTATAATTCATACTATTAAAATTCTAGAAGTAAGAAGAATAAAAAGTAACGCATTTTGGAAACGTTAATTGACAAAGTATAGCTATAAGTTTTGAATATCCGAAATATTTTTTCACTTTTCAAGCAGACTTAAAAACGGACTTTTAAACAGACAAGCAGACTTTTTAAAACATTAAACATACGGATACCAGGTACAAATTCTGATAACATTTTTAAAGAACATAGGTTAAGGCTTCTGTTCTAAACAGCGAGCGACACCTAACTCTACGGATGAAAATTAAATATTTTTCTTATATCTGGAAATGTATTTTTACGTAGACTTGAATACTATTGATCGCAGTCGCAGAAGCATATTGTTACGAATTTCAAAAAATTGACATCGAATTAAGAGGTGGAAAAAAAGTATCTGCCAAAGCTTTTTAAGAAGATCGGTTCGAAAATTACTTTCGCGTTAATCAAAATTACAAAATTAGTCATTGCTTTGCGAGCAGATGGTGGAAAGCAGATGTTTCGTCACCTTGATGGATAAGTTAATATTCCTGGTGTAAAAATATTGACAGCACATTAAAGAAGCAGAAAAAAACCTGAACAATAAATATATATACACTACAGTTTTTTTCCCTTCTATTCTCTCCCTCGAAAAATATAATTGTTTTGCTCATGTTTATATTCTAAATAGTAGTTACACTACATCATTTATCTATTTAAAGCCTACATAGCTACTAACACTTAATATTATAAGTGAGGGTAATAGAGCTCCATTTCTCGTCCACTTTTTTAGAGAAACTAAATGTGAAATATATCAAATATCATAGAGTGATTTTTATTTATAAACAGTTTTGTACATCCTTTTCACGTTATCTATTTTTATTACTTCCTATTATGGTTGTTGTACAATTTCTAGCAACGAAAGATAATTAATCTTTACACTTTACTCTTACTTTTTATTTTTATATTCTCTACTAATTTAATTTTTCTCCATTAACTCTGCACTAAATCATCCTCCAATAGCCCTCGCGCAGCTTGAAAGAGAACGTTAATTCAACAAACCAGCACATCTATTAAATCAAATCAACAAATCTATCAGCTCGGCAGAAACGAATTTAAATGTAATATCCTCTAATAAACAGAATTTATGTTTTGGCCCTTTTCGACTACGGGTGCGTATTTCTTATTTTGTTTGTGTGTATTCCTGTAGAAATTATTTTCCATTGAATAAAATTTTGTCCTTGATTCAAATTAAGCTGCTTATGTGTAAGACGACCTTTAGTTTTGGAGAAAAAAAATTTTGAGCTTCTGATTTTATTACAGAAATGTAATTACATATATTTTAGAAGATACACGAAATATGCGTCAGCCTTGATAAATTAAGACATTTAGTTTGAAAACCAGTTTTTTATGATTATTGAGTTGCAACAATTATTATTTCATCCCGAATTTCACAGTTCTGTAGCTTTACTCTCTCGATGGGTCTCTAAAGTTTTTACGCCCTCTAACGAGAATTTAGGAAAAAACACCAGTCAGTGTGGAGAGGCTGGACCAGGAGCATTTGTTTGTAATTCCTCTTCGTAATGTCTTTTTCTTGTTCTGGCAACTTTTTGTTTTATTTTTAACTTGCACGGAGATAAGATGTTTTCGCATAAGAGCGATTATATTTTCTAAAAATTATTCTAGTTTGTCTTCGTTATGTAAAAAAATTACTTCGCTTTATGTAATAACCAGTTTTTAAATTCTAATATAGATTTCCTATTTTTTCTCCTAGAAATGAATAAGAATTTTTTCCTTGAGTATTAGCTTGCTATGGTTTTAAAGAAATGAATGTAAAATGTTTGCTTTGAGTAAATTTTCCGTTAAAGTTACATGCCTTTATAATTTTTTTCTAGGTGTAAAGGCTTCTTTAAACGTACAGTTCAAAATAAAAGAGTGTATACTTGCGTTGCCGAAGGTAACTGTGAAATTACAAAAGCACAGAGGAACAGATGCCAGTACTGTCGATTTCAGAAGTGCCTACGCCAGGGCATGGTGCTGGCTGGTACGTACAAATTTCCTTTTTGTTTCAGTCTTTTATGACCTTTTCTATACAGCATTTAAAATTTGTTAAAGATATTTATAACAGCATAATATACAGATTAATCGTAACATTTTCATATATTCATACCTGCATGCAGAACAGAAAAGAAGGATTTATGTCAAAAGAGTATTATAGTATAAGACACTTAAGACATAGCATAAAAACACAAATAAGTTGCTGAATACTTTTAAGTAATTATTCAACGCCTGATTCAATTTTATTTAGAAATGTATACGATTTTGTAAAGAGAGATTTTTCGAATTACCAAGCATTTAATTTGCAATATATTTTCGTTTATTTCTTATGTCCGGATATTAGTTCCTACAGCAAATAATGTACGAAAACATTTTAGCTAAAAATTTATGACTCAAAACTGAAAAAAAATATTATTAATGGATGAGAAAAATTTGAATCTTAAGAACTAAATTTTTCCGTAAACTATAATATTATTTTGAAAATTTCTTTCTTTCTCAGATAAGTGGAAAACAATGTTCGGCTGTCTATTTATTTTATTGTATAGTTTCGGAGAAACATGAATATGGAAACTCAGATTTTCTGAAAACTCAAAATATAGAAATTCACTGAAAATGTAAGATGTCGTTTTAGTTCATATTTTTTCTTTATGAAAAATTATCTTGGTAAAGTAAACGAAGTGATATCAAGATTTAATTAAATAAAAATTCGATCTTATCTGCAAATATGTTGTTCATTAAATGGAACACAGAAGTAATTTGACAATTGTTTATTCAAAAAAACTTTAAAATAATTAGCCTTGCGGTCGAAAGAACATTTATGGAATTTTCGCAGCAGAAAAACAGTTTGATTCAAGTAAAAATACGTTTCTATTGATTAAATAAAGAAAATGAAACATGAAAGCCATATCATCTTCAGAGAAAAGAGAGACCAAATGTTTCAGGAAAACTTGAGGAAGCTTACTTTTTACTTTTAGAAGAGTTTTAAATTTAATAATTTACTTAATAATGGTACCTAAGACTGCACGTCTTAAATTATCAATGCACTTATTCATTTTTCATATTGTTGTAATAATTATGTATAAAATGTGGCAGAGCCGTTTTTAGAAGTGGAGTAACTGCGGAATCAAGTTCTTTATTACATTTTAAATTTTAGTGAAAAAAGGTTGAAATAAGGGCGTTTATTTTTACAGCCCGTGGGAATGAACTATGCATACTGAATGTATTGTTTTAGAATTTTTTGTGATACTAACCCGAAATTAGTCAAGCCCAGTCATTTCACTTGCTAAACATGGCTCTGTTGTTTTAGACTTAGTAGTTCTAAGCTTCATGGAGCCAATTAAAAGGTAAGGGAGTATTTAAAATTAATATATTTGTTTCCGGTAAAGCAATAGAAAAGTTTAAACCAGTGGTTGGTCTGGAGCGATTTCCTCGGCTAATTCTTATTTATTTAACTTCACATTTTTAAAGAAGTCCTTGTCAACTTCAAGATAACGTGTTTTCACAGATATGACGAAGAGGGGGAAAATTTCATCCCTGTGTAATTCAAATTGATTTTTTACGTTATCATGGCATCAACCATCACTGGTTTAAATTTAATAGCTATTCACCAGAAATATTTCTGGAAAGAGCCAGAGGTAAGCTTCTTTGTTTTAAATATAAGGATTCTACAGAGCACTTACTGGGCAGACTAATTTCGGCTTAGTATCTTTTTCTGGCAGTTAAGAACACTGCTAGCTTAGTTCATCATTTAGAAAAGATGTACATTTGGGGTTGAAGATTTCCTTCTTTTACTAAACGCTGAAGTCTACAAATCACTGGATGAAAGAATGAAAATATAAAAACTAGTAGAAAAGACATTTTTATTAGCAGAATCTATTGAACGTTTAAATATTGAAGCAAATTCGATATCCAGATTATTGAGAAGAATCAATTTTTTTGTGTTTTATCGGGAAAATTTTTTGATGCGTAATTATTAGAATACAGATTTTTGGTCATGAATTTTTTCCAGTATATGTCATTAAAATTCACTCATTTTCTCTGAAAAAATTAGTTTACTCTGATAAAATTAACTAATTTTCTAACAGTGTAACTATCAGAGAATAAAATCTTCAACATTTTGCTAACTTTTCATTATTTAATAATTCGTAATCAAACGATGGACGCGAATATTTCAGAATTTCCCTTAACGCCATAACCAAACGTTTGCAGAACCATATAATCAAAACTTTGGAAATTTTCTGTTTCTTCTTGTTGAATAAATTTCCATTAATTTTTTACTATGCTATGAAATAAAGTACTAATGCCTTTTATGACGAAATAAATAATTAAAGTAACGGATATTACTTTGTCTTTAAATTTCATTTCGCGTCTAATAAATCATAATAGATGATTATGCATGTCTTAAATATCATAATCAAATAAGTGAATGAAAAATAAAAAAAATTAGCACATTGTTACATTTTAGTTAATTTTATTCATGTAAAAATGTAAATTAATATTTCTGCTTACTCTTCTTTGAGAACCTACCTGTTGCTTGAAAATTAAGAAATCACTGTGCATAATTATGAGAGTTCCTTTCTATGACGATAAAAGAAACGAAAGTAAAATAAACAAATAAGCATTTGTTTAATTAAAATTTCGTTAGTTAAATTTTTATCAAACAGAAAATTAAATACATAAAATTGTTTACTCGAACAGATTGTATATAAAAATAACATGTTTTATTTCGTCTCTAACTTTCTGACAAATTTATTTGTTGTTAATCGAAAGACAAAATAAACAAATAAATATTTCATTAACTTTCCATTGATTGGATTCATAACATTCAGAAAATTAACTCCAAAATATCATTTCGTAGAACTGATTCCATATGAAAAAATGTCCTGCTTTATTTTGTCCCTTAACAAGCAAGACCACCTATCTCAATTTCCGAGTTTTTAAACAATAAAGAAAAAAAATGAAATTTTCGCATCCAATAGAGTTCCAATAACTGAATTTTATTTTTCACATTTCATATGAACACATAGTCTCATGTTCAAACCAGATGTGAAAAAAATACAGAAATATTCATTATTGGTTTCGAAAAATTCAGTTTTAATTCATCTTGTAAAATTTCGAAAATTGAGATAAGTGATGTTGCTTGTTAAGTGTCTTAAACTTCACTGCGAACTTTTCTGTAGTTTGCAACCCTTTACTAGCTTTCCCTTCGAAGAGGATAAAACAAGTGAGAAAAAGTTACGAAAGAAGAAAAGATGAAAAAGTATATTTATAATTTTTTTCTGTTCCGAAAATGGAATAAAAGTTTCTTCAGTCTATTTTGATCCTGAATTGGTGAAAAGTGGGGCGTTGAGGAAAACTTTCCTTTTGATGGGTAGCACAATGTCAGATGTCCAAATGAATTTATCCGCTCAGTTTTCGACTTTTATTTTTGGATGTTTTCTAGCACTCTTCCTTGTTAAGGGTATTTGCATCTAAGGTCAATGATATGCGTTTAACTTACTATCAAAGAAATAATAAAGAAGCGAGCATGTCTTTCAATTTTAAATGGCTTCGTCGTTATTGATTATATTAAGTGGGTGATGTTAAAAATAGCCTATGGAAAATTCGGTCTAATTTCAAGGGAAAGTTTAACATAATTTTTTTTTCAATTAAAATATGCGCTGATTCTCAAGCCATATATCTTATGCGAATAAAATGAATTCCCTTACAGAATGGATTCCCTTATGGAATTTCCTTGAAAACTTACAGAGGAGATTAAATTAAATATTCAACGAGGTATAATCGGAAACATACTTGGAGTTAAAAGAACTGGAGAAAAATGGAATTATTTTATCAATTCATTTTGCTAACTTGTACACTACTTAATGATGATTGTCAGGGCCTTTAATATTTTAAGTTAATGCTACACCCGCATGCATTTTTAATGTTTAATTTCAGCATCATAATATACATTTAATATACAAATACCGAATTGCATAAACATTTCTAGAGAAGCCCACTTAAATTTTTTTTAAAAAACTGTCTACTTATTTTTTTTTACGAATGGCCCCTAAGAAAATATGCGCAAAGTAAAACATGGGGGGAATTAAATCATGATAGAAATTTCTGTAGTTTTTTAATGCCATGCTCAAATTAAAAGCACTATTTTCTCGAATACTTGTGTTAAAGCTGTAAAACTGACTTCGATGCAGTTAACTGGAAACATGAATGTGCAATTTTCCTTCTTATAGCTGTACGTGAGGATCGTATGCCTGGAGGCAGAAATTCTGGGGCGGTTTATAATTTATATAAGGTAAGTATATTCATTTGAAATTTAAGTAAAGTAACATTGTGCCTGTCATCGAAGTAAGTATTGAAATATGTGCTCTGAAATGTGATGAAGTTTTTCAAAAATATATTAAAATTAATTTTAAAAAAATTAGAAGCATGCTGAGAATGTATATCGAAAAAAAAAGATTATTAGAGGATATTTTTTACTGGAAAAACGTGGAGTTAATAATAAATTAAGAGAAAAAAACGAAAGTGCTTGAAATGTAATCGCCAAAATTAGTATTTCTTTCCCCCCTTGACATTATTTGAAATTATTTTATACATTTATATGAAGTCTACAGAAGTACAATTATTTTGGAGCTTTAGGCAACTATATTACAAATAAAGTGTGAAAAGGGCAAATATATAATATAATGAAGCGTTACCAAATAAGTGAAATGCGTTACTCAAATCAACCTAATAAAATTATTTAATCTTGTTTCATAATGCGATATGCCCTAAAAGATACTTTGCTCTACCTGATGCAACTTTTTTTTGTGCATTTCGTCCTATGATGTTAGAGTGAATTTGAATAAATGCATTTTAGGCCTTTACTTTGACACAAATCTAAACAAAGGAACACAGAAGTTTACAAGAATAAATAAACATATTAGTAGAAAGTAGTAGTCTCGCGAATAAAGCCTACAGAGAGTAGTAATATAATTAATTCATTAATGCGAGAGAATAGACCCTAAATATCATGTTCTTAAATGAACTAAATTGTAGGAAATAGTTAATATTTCGTAACTAACTGCTATCATTGCACTGAATTTTGAAATCACATCACAATGAAAGATTAATCTGTAACACTCATGGTCTTTTAGGTAAAATACAAGAAACACAAAAAAAGCCAGAAGAATGGTCAAATCCGTCACATAGAACCCTCACCGAGGAATAGTAGCAGTTGCAGTAGTAGCAGCGGCAATAACATCAACAATAACAACAACAATACCAATAACAATCACAGCCTGAATCCCAACAACCATATACGATTTGCACCTGCTGCTCCTATTGAGTGGACAAACGGTCAGATCCTAAAGGCTGCCCTGACTAGCCCTTGTGACATTCTACAGTTGCGTCGTCAGCTGGAGTCTTGGATGAATAACGCCAGAGACAGACAGATGACTCCAGAGCAAGCAATGATCATCATCAGTCAACTCATAGAATGTGATGACTTTGAAGACATTGCCGTCGTCACAAACTTGGATGAACTAAAAGAGGCTAAATCTGAGCTGAGTGACAAGCTCTGTCAAATTGGAGATACCATCGTTTATAAACTGGTTCAATGGACTAAAAGACTTCCGTTTTATTTAGAGTTACCTGTCACAGTGCACACTCAGGTAAGTTCTGGGTGTACCACCGAGAAACGTTAATTGTTTACTGTTTGTGAATGTAATAATTCGAGGTTGTGGGAATTTTTTATTATTGTAAAAGACGTTCAATTAATATTGTGGGATTATTTGATAAAAATAATCATTCATTTTTTTTTCTGAGGTTTTTGTCCTTTGTCTACTGCAGTGTGCCACTTGCTTTGATTTGAATGTAACTCAGCAAGCCATCATCCTTATTATTATGTAGTGCTACTTACCAACTGTAAGGAATTATCCTTCTGTGACGGAAGTGTCAGAGAAAAAATTATGTAAAAAAGTGGTAACAACTATCATAAAATAATTTAACTTTAAAAATTTGATCTTTTGTGCAATTAAATAACATTTCTATCTTTTTAATTGCCTTTTGCTCACAATTTAATTTTTTATTGCTGATTCCGTCTCTCACTGTTGCATAATTCAGATATTTATATTTTAATTAATTCTTAAAATTAAATGACAAGAATTAAAGTCGGAACTCAGTAAAACGCCACCCTTGAGAAAGCGAATTTTTTTCAAAAGTATAACTCTTGAAATATGTTTATGCATAAATATAACTTTTATGACAACCTGGTGACTATGCGTTCACTACCTTGTAAATTTAACAATTTTAGAAAAGCAATAGCAGTCATGAGAAAGATGTTTAGTTTCGGCGTGTAGCCTATTTTGTAAGTTTAGAAAAAATATACCAAAAACTTGTAGAAAGAAAGATTTCAGATTGTTCGCCTGTTTGAAACATCAAAAAATTTTTTGAAACAGCGAGTGCGTTATGACCATTTTGCCTACAAAACCCATTTTATTAACAACCAACTGCGATCTGACTATACGGAAACGTTTCAAACATTTACTATTTACGAATCTTAAAAAATCTTAGATTATTAGATTACTGTCAAAATTTAATAACAAAACTAAATCATCTTCCCAGTGTCATGGCTTCACTTTACTTAAAAAGAAGCAAATTAATTTCAGTTTTTTATTTTAATCCAAAATTTAACAAAAGCAGCTTCTCATAAAAAAATTGAAAAATTATTTAAAAACTTCAGTAGGGTTGTATTATTTCGATTTCCCGAGAAAAGTTCGTTTTCTGTAGGCAAATAATTAAAGTTAATTATTGCCTTTTTGGCGATGCTTGCTGATCCACTTCGCACGACAGTGTACTGTCAATTGTGCCTAACGAACGGGCGTATTATTGAGTTTTGTCTGCATATAGAGAAAATATTCTATCTGACATTGCAACAGCCTAATTTTTCATTAATTTTTTTTATTTTATTCACTTTAGCTGATATTTAATAATCTCTTATTTTTCTAGGTAGTCTCCGCTATTAGAAAAGGCTTATAATTCTGCTTGAATAATTTGCATGCTTGATTTTTTTTACCATTAAAAGCGAGAAACTATCTTGTCACTGACAAAATTGAATTAAAAATATAAATAAAAAATAAAAATTTTACTAATGTAGGAGTTTATTAAACCTTTTAGTCTCTTGCAGAAAGCAACCTAGTTGTTTTAATCTTTCCCTCTTTTAGCTATTATCGCACAAGTGGCATGAACTTCTCGTTCTGACAACTTCCGCATACGTTGCCATTCGATCTAACAACAATAACAATGGTCCCTGTACAAGTGGTGGTTACAATAACGGTGGAGTACCAAATGGAGCTCCAGCCCGTCTGAGCAACGACGAACTTCAACATGAGGTTGGCATGGGTCTTTGTGCACTGCATTCTGTCCTTGGAGCAATGGTTGACGGAGCGATCTCATTAGAACAACTGAAAGCAGAAGCCGGCCAATTGGTAGAACAACTGACTCAACTGACGGCAACATTCAAAAAGCTGCAGTTATGTCTAGAAGAATATGTTTGCTTGAAAGTGGTGGCGATGCTGAATCAAGGTAAGCTACGGACGAGTTTCCTATTTTGTTTTTTTGGGGAGAATGTAAAACTTCTGCTATACCGACCAACTTCCGGTGTAATGCTTCGTCAACGGCAGTCTTTAAAATTTCAGCACTCTGTTTGAAGATGTTAATTAATGTTTAAAGTAGAGTTTTATAATATTATGGCTTAAGGATTCTTTGAAAATATTAAATTTGATGATCCTATTGCTGTAGCTCTCAATGTTTTCTTAAAATAAGAGCCTCATTTTGTCGAAAGGCTGCCGCAATTTTTCGTTATCGCTCTGTTTGGCGACTTCTAAGGCTTGTTTGGTGGTTAAAATTTTAAAAGCAAATGTTTTGGCTAATTGCAATTGTTCCATTTTGGAATTTTGCTGTTCTATGAGCCGATTTTTAGCCGTTTTAAACAAAAAGAATTAAACAAACTCAAAGAGCAGAAAATACAACGCTTTATGTACAAAAGAAAGAACTGGTTCGAGCTTGGCGCTTGATACAGTATACAAACGGATTTAGCGATTGCTTAAGGGGTCTATTCTGGTACCCCCAGTTGGGGGGGGAGGTGGGTTGGGTTCCGCACGTTAACAACGGAACCCAACCCAACCGGGGGTACCAGAATAGACCCCTTAATCGGAGGGTTACCGGAAAACGGTCCGTGAATCCAAAATAAACAAAACAGAAAACTCATCCATATCTTCTGTGGAATATTTCGTTATAAAAGTGATCGAAGTTTTAGAAAATATTATTCAGTTAAAATTAATGCTTTTCAAATCTAATAAATGTTCGTAATGCAATTATGCGGATTAGCTCTTCGAAAATTAAAATATATAGGATGTAATGTAAGTCATGGTTTCTTATTAAAGAGCTAAGTTAAAAATCGAGTGAATACATCCTTGTAAGTTTCATACTAATCATCCTAATTCAATTTTATAATGAATCTTAAGAATTAGGTGGATTCATATGCCTTAATTTTTAATAGTTTTTAATGGTATGAAGTCAAATTAATTGAAAATGTTTGTTATTGTCGTTAAACTAAATATCCTCTTCTTATTACTTGAAATGGGTAATTGTTAAATAATTAATTTAAACTTTTTAATAATGTTCTGTAGATCATAAAAGCATTGAGAATTCGGTAGTGAATACTTATTGCTGAGGGAAAGCATTCTCTATATACTCAAATAATTCAATACAGTTACTTTTTGTGATCCTTTATTATCGCTTGGGAGAAAAAATGCATGTCGCTCATAAATAAATTTTCTGTGAATATCAGAATGTGGAAAAGAGTACTCTAATAAGTGCAGAATATCACTAGGGTTTTAGAAACAAACTTTTCTTAATAATTCGCTATTCCTCAAATTTTTCTAATGATTCCTCGAGAGTAACTTTAACAAAGCGCTTGATGAGATCTCTTTCCACAATCAGACCTTAAATGAATTGTTAATTAAAGAATTTTATATAAATTAAAGATGCATCACAGCTTTCCCCAGTTAAATAAAAAGGGTTTCTCAACTTCAAAATCAGAAATTCGTTACCTTTCATTGTAGTGCCAGCACTAATTTAACAGAATTATGATTATTGTGTTAATGGAGGTGTCTCCAAGGTCAGACTTAATCAAAGACTTTGGACCTTTGGTGAAAGGAATTTATTACTTCATTATTCTCCATGTAAATAAGTCTCTCGTACTGTAGATCACTTTCAATAGTTTCAATGATAACTCTTGACGTTAGAGAACATTTTAAGCATACCAGAAAGATTCATGCTGTGAGCAATATTCACATGGATAATAATAACTTATTAACACTGTCTTAGCTAAAGCGAAAAGCATTTATTATAATGTTTCTGTGCAATATGTCTACCTTTGTGGGGATTTTGTTTGCTTTCTTTATTGTATGCATGAGTCTATCGTATTTCCTCATTTCTATACCGCTGTTTTGTTCCAGAAGGATATCAAGGGCAAAGAGAGATTGAGTTAATCCAAGAGAGATATCTGACTGCTCTCCGAGTATTTGTAGAGAATCGATTTCCTCAACAATCTGGAAGACTCGGAGAACTTCTCAATCGTCTGCCAGAGATTCAGTCAGCAGGGGAGCTGCTTCTACATACGAAGATGTTTTTCGTCCCATTATTCCTGAACACCAACTTCGCTAGATAGCAGGGGAGAGATAACATTCTGGCTGTTTCTCAACGTCCACCTCTTGCACCCAATGTCCGCAACCGATATCCGATCGGCGATTGGACAGTAGGGGTGGCTCCCAAGAGAGTGAATGACTGCAATGTTTGACTAGTCAAGAGCGTTGAGAAGGCCTGCAGAGATCTGAAGCTACTAGCGATGGGCAGAAAATCTAACGACGTGCAATAGACCCGACCTGAGGACGTTGTGTACAGAATTGCAAAATTTGTAATTTTTTTCTCTTTGTGTTTGTTTTTTCTAAGCATTATGGTTTTTCTCCGCCTCTTGAGGGCACATTATTGCTATTGAATTTATCATTAAAGCAAAATTTGTTTCGTCCAAATTGGCTTTTGTTTTATTTAAGGCTCGTTGTGCAAGTTGAAGCACACCACAAACACCGATAATAAATTTAAGCCTTTAAAATATTATGGTTTTTAAAGGTTGGTATAAGGATACTTATTTCAAATAATTTTCTGAAACAAGCGGGTACTAGATCAGAAATTCTTAAAATTTTACCCAATTGTGACCTCTTTTCTGCCGAAGAAAATTCTTTGATTCCGAGAAAATGTTAATGTAGGAATTCATAATAAATAATTTATTTGTATTAAATCAGAGAATTTCATTGTTTGAATAATTATTTAGCACATTTATAGATAATTTATATCCATTTATTACGGCAAAAAAATTATTAGTCAAAAATATTTTTGATTTATTTCTGTATAAATAACTACATTTAGCCTAATTCATTTCTAGGATTTAATTTTTATTTATATTTTAAAATCATCAAATAAAATTTCACAGAATTGGATAAATGAATAATTACTAAATATTTTTTAGTTGTCTGTTGCATAATTTTAGTTTCATTGAAGTAGTTTAAATCGAAATATTCTCGAACATATTTTAGCTAATAAATTAAAATTATGTAGAATTTAATTCAAATACTACAAAGTTTTTGTACGTTTCATGTTAGACAGAAAAAATAAAATCCATAGATTAAGAAGCATTACGTTAGACAGGAAATATAAAATTAATCTAAATTAATTTCATATCAATCGTATCAATAACTGCCAATCAATCTCAATGTGCATCTTTTACAAGAGAATCAAAATCTAACATAAAAATTTTAATCCTTCGTTCAACTACGATTTTAAGTAACAAAACCTTGCTGACTCTTTTTGACAATATGGAGTTTTTTCGATGAAATTGGAATTTGATAAAACTAGATAAATGATTGCAGCTGTCACTGAAATCAATCGAGAACTCATTTCGGAGTTCGCTAACAAACGGTATAACTTTGATTTATTTTATGTCATTAAACTGTAAAAGTAAGCAGATAAAAATTTCAGTTAACATTTATTTCTTGAGAAACTGATTTTTAAAAAAATCTTATTAATCTCTGCCGAATTTAAGCATCAGAAAGTAACATTGATGATTCGAGAAATGACATAGATGGAGTAAATTGTACCCTTTGTACATTTTTTATTTACCCCCGCCCACCTCCGTCTCATTCAGAAACTCTTGTTCTTTTGCCCTTAAAAACGAAATACATAAAAATAATTTCGCTTAAACGTATCTAAAATTTTCCACTCTTAAATTTATGTTACAGTTAAAGCGTGGAATCCGTTATTTCATTGAATAACTAGGTATTTCACGAATTACCTAGTTGAATACCTAGTTATTCTATGAAATAACTGAATTATACGTTTTAGCGGTAACATATATTATAGGAGGAACAACAATTTTGTTATCTTAGTCTCAAGCGTGGGAGCAATGTCTTATCCTATTCAATATCCTGTCTATATTTAATAGTTGAGAGAAAATATTGCTACTAAAATCCAGATGTCTTACCTTCTATCATACCATTGTCATCTGTGCGTAATGCACATGTGATATAAAACTGTTATAAAAGCTTTCTCTATACAGCTATTTAATGATGAAATTGCATTCAAATCAGTCTTCTCTTACGAGCTTTTTCGTTTTGATTTTTGGTAAGACCAAAAACTAGTATTTTTATTCTTCATTATAATGGCTGCAGCTGGATTTTAAATGTATTATTTTAAATAAAATAACTGAAATATGAACTATTCCTGATTGAAGAGACTAGGGAAACAGCAATAAAACAAATATAATTTAGAATTCCGATCTTCCCTTGCTTTAAGATAATTATTTTATATACATGCATATAATTATAGTAACAAAAGTTTCTTATTTATATTCTATAACGATATAAGACCGTAATAACTCTAAAAAATTGAAGGAAAAAAGTAAGTTATTAAAACTGCAGTAGAAAAGCAACTAAAGAATTGCTAATATCAAAGCTTTAACTACACATCTGCAATTACACAAGCATTCGAACTTTACATTTGCTAAAGCATAAATAGAAGGCTTGTTTGCATTGTCAAGTAGTCTTTAAAAAAAGATTGATTTGATTAACAAAGCCGAGGTTTACAAAATAAGGTTGACGCTGATTGACGACCTAAGTGCTGTTCATCATATGTGTCACTTTTCCCCTGAAAAAAAAATATTGGCAAGAGTTTAACATGGATTTGATTTTCTAAGCACAGCTAGACTCGAAACTAAAATATTTTCGACTTGATTGTGCCAACCCAAATGGAACCTTTTGTTCTTGATATTTATTCTTTTTGCGAAAACCTCAAAAGATCTGATAATAAAACCAACAAGGAAATACTATAATTGCTTCAGTTTTTGATTTCGATTAAAAATCTTGGGTACAAAGAATTCTGAGATTCTACTGATAGTCCTCCTGTCGAAAATTTTATTGAAATAAAAATATCACACATTCTTTTTCTGCAAAGTCCAGACACGTATTACTTCTCTAGCTGCCGGACTCGTGACGGTTGGTTAAAAAAAAATCTATGCCTGATCAATCCATAAAAACATGCGCGTTGGTCCATTATCTGGCTTCACGATAATAAAATAATTATAAAATATTTTAATTTAGTTAAATTGTTATGGAAGTATTTTAAATTACACGTAGGTCCATTATCTGGCTTCACGATAATAAAATAACTATCGAATATTTTAGTTTAGTTAAATTGTTATGAAAGTATTTTAAATTACACTGCAAAGAGTATTACATTTTTTTAACTTTTTTGAATTCAATCGAATATAAAAATAATCTCTTTAATTTTATCATTTTCAAAGCGGAATGTTCTCTTCTAACATTAACTTAAATTTGACTCCAATAAGCTCAAATAAATACTGAATACAAGAACTGATATCTATACATCACATATAGCACTAATGTGTTAAAGCTGATTAACTGCGATTAGTAAGAAACAATAAACTGGTAGAGCTTTTAAAAAATTAGACATTTCATGTTTTAGATGGCATAAATTTGATACTAAAATTTCAAAAAATGCACAATCTTTAAGATACTCGAAATTTCTGGTTTTAAATATAAAAAAAAGATTACACATTTAAACTTGGTTTAAAATTGGAATTGCTTGTATTCAATCCCTGATATGTAATTTTATTTCGGAAGAGATTAATAGATTGATTGTTAATATTTCTTGAGCCAAATGTTATTGAACTGACTGTATATTATAGTAAATTGCACTTATTTAAGATTTAGTGCATAAGTCTAATATAATAGATCTCCGTTAATGATCTCTATTGAAACTTGTATTGCGGTTTACCACAAGGACACCAGAATTATTATGAAATCATAATAAAACAGGATATTGTTATGTAATATTGTTAGAATGTGGTAACATTATATAAGTATCGCATTTCCAGTGCTGTAACAATCATTGCATTTGAAATGTACTGAACTGTAAAAGGAGAATGTATATTCCTATTAGAATAATTAATAGTAAAATGGCAAATTTCACGAATCTTTTTATTAAAAATAACGAAAATAATTTTTAAAAAAATTTTTCTATAGAAATAAAAAAATATTGTAGTGGTGAAATGAAATTTCAATGGTCAGTTTGTGACAAAAGTTGTAGCTTTTACAAGAAAAAAGAAAACTCCTTTGAAATGTTACTTTGAATTAAAAAAAGAAAAATTAATACTTTTAAATACCAATATACCTTACTGATCAATCTCTACAGAAAGAATTTAATTTTGAATATAAATCCCAAAAGGACCAGAATTTTAAGCGTACGCAGTTAGAGATTTTTCAGTAAAAATATTTTTACTATCAAACTATTTTTGGTTTGTTTGCTTCAATACTTTAAATGAATTTTTTGTTTCATCGTGATATATTTGATTTTGAGATCATTTTTATTAAATAAGCATTGGGGAACTTCTTAACTTGTAAAATAAGCCAAGAAAAATTATTAAAGTTTTGTGTGACCTTTTCTCGCAATAAACATAAAACTCCAGTAGTAATATATTTAAAAAAGTATGACTTTTTTTCAAAACACCAAATATTACTCATGTCTGATGTTTCCAAAGAATTTCAGGCTTAGAAACACTCTATATTTTATCATGAAATTTTACTTTTTAAATTAAATTCTGTTGAACATTAATATTCAGCTATTATTTACTGCGTGTTTTCATAATTGTAAAATTAATATGATTTTAAATGCTCATAATAAAGAAATTAAATATAACTCTTAAAGATATTCAGGTTTCAGTAAAAACTAGAATTCCATTAATATTATGGGTATTTTATATTTCTTCCCTCTATAACAAATTAAGCCTGTTGATCTCAGCAAGTATTTTCCAAAAATTAAGTGTTACTACTCGTAAGTGTTCTACTCGTACTTGTTCAAATAAAATATAGAAGTCTTACAAATCAAGTACCGGAACATAAGATACTAAGTTTAAATTTAAAAAAAATGTAATGGAACTTACTGTTTATCAACAGGAAGAAATACTGTGCAAAACAATACTTTCAAGATGAGAAAAAAAATAGCGAAAAATGAAATGGAAGTTAGATTGCAAAATTGTCGTTTGAAAAAAAATTGTTATTGCTGAAAATGTCAAAATTACTTTTCTGACAGCTGATTAGCGTGGCTTTTAAACGCTTATCATAAAATTCACATGCGCTTCAATAGATTATCTTGAACGATGTATTTCTTCATCTTTTTCTTCCTGTGAATTTTTTTTTCCAACATAAGGCGCATGCCTACTCTTGTTAAGTAGTAGGGAGTTATCTCTATACTGTTTTTTAATAAATAAGAGTATGGACTACATGAGTGTCCTACTTAAGTTACTTAAAACATGGTGTTGCGAAATCACTAACCTGTCTTAATAAGTTACATAACGCATAAACTCATTGACAAAATTTATATCTCTTTGTTAATATGTCAGGAATAATCTACACTAATGAAGACTAACTAGTAAAGAGTGTCTGGTAGTATGTTTATTCTGCATATTCTTAGTTTATGACAACAATTTATGATGTCGTCGAAGCTGTTAATAGTAAAGTTTCTCTCAGGCTAAACAACTCTTTTTTTTGTTCAACTTAAGTTTTACAGAAGTGTTTTTCCGACTTCTGAGTTAGGTTCAAATAATCTTTTATTGAATGTAGTTTCAACTTAATTCTGGTGCATTTTAAAATTTAAAATATAAAGTATCATACATTTAAGCTGTAGCCACTCGTGGTTAGTTATTTTGGATGTGTATTGCTATATAGAATAATAGAATAATTTGTTAAACTTCAAATATTCTTCAGCTTCGATAGTTGCAACAGTTTTTTGTTTTCATTTTTTTTCTAGCTTGAAAATGAAAGTCTAACACCAATTTTAAAGCGAAATCGATGAATCCATACTAAATCCAAAGGAAAGTTATGTAAAATATATCATAAGACCCTCCCCAACTTTAAATATCGACAAAAGTTTTGTTATTCATTCTAAAATTGATGGTCCAGTTAAAGTTCGGAAGAGATTACATTTCTTTGAATTTAACTGAATAATTTTTAAAAAATACTTTTTGCAAAAATGCTTTCAAATGATAATTTAGATTTAAGTGTGAAAATTTTTTTGTGTTAAAAATAGTTACAGAAATTTTGGGACTTTTGTAACTGAATGACCTCTCACATTCAACACAGATTGCTGTTGAAATCATGACTTTTTGTGCTTTGGTGTAGAGAAAAATATTTTAAGCCAATTACACGAAATTTGAATTTTATAAATTATAATTTTTGTTAAATTTTTGTATATTTTTTTTACCTCTAATGAAGTCTTTGAGTTTCTTTCTAGATTTAATTCATTTTGGAAAGCATAGTTAATTTCTCAGTATAGCTTTCTGAAAGCAAGATACAGTACAACTTCGATTAACCGTCACTCTTTTAACCGTCAGTTTCTGTTATCCGCTATCGTCCAAAAAGTAAAGAGTAACGTAGTCTTATAGTATTGCAATACATTTCCATAAATTACTACTCTTATACCGAAGTTTATATTGATCGTTTCGTAAAATGAACTACAACGCGTATTTATTATTGACTTTCAAAGGATTTTATTTTCATTTTCGTCCGAGGGTAGCAGTGAAACCACGTTACTGCACATATGTATCAAGAGTTTTCTGTTATCCGCCTGTTCGATTATCCGTCACGGCCCTGGTCCGGACGGTGACTGTTAATTAAAGTTTTACTGTAGTTTTATTTGAAAGTGGAAAATATTTCGATAGAAACAGAAGTAGATGAATTAAAATGCAAAACTGACAGAAACAAGAATGCTTTCAAAATGCAAATACCGTTTTATGATGCTTGGTATACCTGCATTCCTTTCGAATTATGCAATCTGAATAGTAATTTGCCTTACGAGAAAATTACCAATGAGATAGCCATTAACCCGTTGACTGCTTATCCAGCGATTTCTGTGGGTTGGAAGTAAATCTATTTTCTGCTACATCCTGCGATTTTCGCAAGCTCATGTGTTTACTTTGTACTATTCTAGCATTGAATCATATTATACTAATAAAAGTTTGCATAAAATAACAATTTGCTTCGTTCAACGGGCATTTGAACATATTTGAAGACGTTGCATCTAAATAGTGATTTAAAAAAAATCGTCAGTCAGAGGGTTAAGCACTGTTCATACATATCTATCTGTATAAATGAGATTAAGAAGCGTAATGTGATTTCTGCATATTGTACTAGCAATCAGATTCGAAACCGTATACACATAGAAGGAATTTTCATTAGTACTGCCCCCTCACCTGTGAAATTTTGACCCTTTATATTCAGGTTAATGAAACACGATTTGGCAAATCTTAACACCGTTCACTCAACTTTTTGAACCTTTAAGTGAATGATTTGGGCACATATCATCAAATCATTCATTTTGAGAATCACTTTGATGCACATAGGACAAAAAAAAGTGGGAAATGTTGATTTTCTAAAAGCAAATTATCACTTTTTTTTAACACAATTTTTTTTATTTTCAATCAATTCCAAAAGTCATTTTTGTGTTGATTCGTTTTGCTGTTTTTATTTCTTATGTTCATCATTTTAGCATTGCTCTAGATCAGCGATTCTCAACCTGTGGGACGCGCCCCCTAGGGGAGCGTGATGACACTAAATGAGGGGCGCGAGAAAAAGGAAAGAAAATATTATTAAAAAAATTGATTAATTTACTGAAAGAATTTACTTATTCTTGGTAGTATGTAAGGTTTGTAGTTAAGTTCGTAGTGTATCTTTAGTTTAAAGATACCAAAAACACATTATTATTGTATACATTGTTATTGAATGGGGGGCGCGATGAAAATTGTGATTGAAAATTGGGTCGCAAATACTGAAAGGTTGAGAAATATTGCTCTAGATAAATAAAATATACCTTGTGTTGCAAAGTGTTTTCTTGACCTGTTTATGGTGTAAAACATTCTTTCACCAAGAGTATTAATTTTATCCAACAACATTAACTGTTCATATTTTTTAATCATTTGTTGTTAACGGAATTATTTATAAATTATTGCATTTCGTAAACTGGCAGTGTATAGAAGAGAGTTCAAATTCAGGTTTTTCTCTATCTTTTTGTTGAAGTCTGTTTTCTGTTATACTATGAAAAGTCTATCGGAGAAGGATTTGATTCGTACGAATTAATTTTATAATTATTAATTTTATATCTATAATAACATCTTAAAATCAATTAACATGATTGCATTTTAATGGCTGATGTCTATTGTTCATCGGTGATTTAATATGAAAAATAATACATATATCTTGTTTTCGGACGCATTAATAAGTACATTTTGGACGCATTCGGTTTTTGGACACATTAATTTAAGCATCTATTTAACAACAGAAACAGAATCAAGATTTTATACTCTAAAAGAGGTGGTAAAAATTTTTATAGAAATTTTTGAAATAATTATTTATTAGCAACTTAAAATGTGTAACTTATAATTTTAAAATTCAAAATATTTTTATGAAACCCTGATTTCTAGGTACCATTGTTTTTTAAGTTGAACTAAAATAATCGAATTTAGAAACCTTGATCTCAATTTTTTAATAAAGTACTCCTTTATGATTTTCAATACTTCTGTTTGCTTAGGGATCAACAGCAAGCGCTTTTCAGAGTAGAAAACCTATTTCATGTGTCCACACAAATTCATGATTATTTTTTTAGTAAAATAATAATCAGCTCATTAAAGAGTAAATTTTGTTCAAGTCTTAGATATTTGTAATTCTCATACGTTCATTTGCTTTACGTAATGTTACAGTCATATAACTAACATAACTGCGTCTAAAATTTAACTGCACGCTATCTTACGCTATTCTGAGACGTCACATCTTTTTTCCTCTCGCAAGGCATTCAATGGATTGTAAAAGGCAATTGGCGCGATGCATTTGTCATGTATCACAGGACATATAGAGGAAACTAGGGATACTTGACCCTAGTTTAAATTTCTCTTTTATTTCTCGAATATTTTGATTGTTGCCATTATAAAAGAATATGTTTTGAAGATCGAGGAATGTGCTCATATTAAATTAATATTTCATTTAATCATAAAAAAATATTTCAGGAAATTGCCTAGGGTCAAGTATCCCTAACTTTAGGGATACTTGACCTTAAGCTAGAGATATTTTACCCTAGGGGTAGG
>BGPR01000032.1:2304179-2385645 GCA_013235015.1 Araneus ventricosus | reverse complement strand
GCCGTCTTCAAAGGCTAATTATTCACAACGATGCACGAGTTTCAATCAGAAATTTACTGTGCAATGTATTTATTTCCAGAGCCGTTTGAAATCAGACCACTTTTAGACTAATGAGACAAAATAGACTTTTTTGAAACCTTTAATTCATGTTCTAAAAATTATGCATTCTTAGCTTTTTGAACAATGACATCTTTAGAATAAACTTTTTAAATGTTCATTGAACTGCTGCTGAAGTGTATAACTGAAAAATAATCGAAAATTTAACAGAAAACAATTACTTTTATTTTCTGGTTTTTAAAAGTTAAGAGTGAATGTGTACAAAAACATTTATAGAAATTCCCTCTTGCTCACACAAAAATTTGCAACCGCTACATGGCTGTTTTCCCCCAATTCGAAAACCAAACAAAATAAATAACACAAATATATAAAATAGTGATATCATACTGAAATAAGATTAATTCATAATCAATTGAAGAAAAATTTGATTAATTAAAGCAAATAAAAAGCTTTGATTTCCTTTAGCCGCAAGATAAGTGAACGGGTTGTCGCTTCCCTGGTAGGTATAGTAATACCGGGATATGGGTCCCTCCACCAGTGATGGTACGTACCTCCTACGGGAGGTGGTGGCTACTAGGAGTCCAGCCTCAGTATTCGAGCTATTGCAGCGACTATCATTGAGCTATTGCAGCGACTATCATTGAGCTATTGCAGCGACTATCATTGAGCTATTGCAGCGGCTATCAAGCCGGATGTCAAGGCAGGGCGAGGGATCCAGTTTTTCTAGTTATGTAATATTTATCAATTTAATAAATATCTACAATTCTCAAGCGGAAATATAACTTCATATATGAGAAATATCAAAGCTGCATTTTAAAAACAACAGGAACATAAACATAAAGGTCAAGATTTGAAGCTACCCGAGGGCTATTTTAGGGCAGACCTCGTAATTTTTAGTCGTGGTCAATACTTTAACCTTTAACACCACACCGCTGTCTCTAGAACTCATGTAGCCCCTATCCGGTTTGGTATAGATGTAGGTGGACTTTATTGAGTTGCAAAAAAAAACCCATCACAGCATACAGAAGAATGGCAAATGAAGAAATTACAAAGCTGGTGTTTACACATCGTGGTCAATACTAAGAACGTTGACCCACGACAGATTTAACATACACTAGGCTCTCATATACGACGAATTTTCGGTGGAATCGTGTTTTGAACCCGTGAACCTCTGGTCCGGAAACATCTTTCCGAGGTGTACTCTCGAAGTATTTTACAGTAAACAAGCAAAAAAAGTCTTGCCAAATTCAATCGTTTCTAATGGCTGGGCTTCAGTGAAACTGCATTTGATACCGATCAGGGCCGTGGTGGCCTGGTAGTATGGCCTCGCCTTCGGAGCCGGAGGGTTCCAGGTTCGAAACCCGATCCCTGATGCACGCTAAATCCATCGGGGCCAAATGTCCTCCCGCTGGTCTGGTACGGAAGTTTGGAGAGGAGGTTCCAGCTCAAGCATCGTCCTCGTCATCTGACCGCTGTTCAAAATTATGAGGTACATCCCAAAATAGCCCTCGTGTTGCTGCAAAACGAGACGTAAATAGAATTAAACTAAACTTTGATACCGGCGAAATGACCTTCCGAAAATTCCTGTTACCAAGCTGGAAGGCGAAGTTAGACTTCTTTTGTCCGTAGATATAAATAATAGAAAATTTCACCTTCCCTTCACTAATTCCATAAGAGTTGTAGGTATGAGGTCGAGGAAGGGTGGTTGAGAAAAGGCAACCACAGCTTTCCAACGAGGTGTCACATGCATATGTTAAAAAAGGTAGTCGAAGTTATGGGTTGAAAATTCCTTTTCAGCCCATAACTTGAAAATTTCGTTGCTTGGTTTTTAAAATTCCTAATTATACATAATTATTAACCCTTAATACCCTAATTTTTAATTTCTTGAATAAAACATGTGAAAAATACTTTAAAAATCCTATTTTCTAAGCATGGTTTATGGCTAAAAAAACCAACCAACTGATAATACTTGGCTTTATTTCAGAAAAAAATGTTTTTGATAAAATTCTATAATGTCAAACACAGATGAATTTAAATAACTAATAATACGGATAAGGAATTTCCTTCAATATTGTAAAACAAAATATGGTATTCTCAAGCGTACAAAGAAAGCAAAAAAAGATGCAGTCTCAAGTGAAAAACAATAATTTATTTTTTATTTTTTATCAGCACTCAGGATGCCATCCATAAGTTCTAAATTGATTTAATAAAAATTTCAGTATGTATTCTATTGGCAACAACAGGCATTAGAGCTTCAGTCAAGATTTTAGAAGACAGAATTGGGTATGCTTCTTAAAGGTAACATTGGGCCTTTAAGGTTAATAACGAGACATAACATTCGTCAATAATCGATTACTAATCGTGTTACATCTACGAATCATCCTATATCAGCGAATATTTATTGGGAATTCTGAATTTTACAAATATTTTCCGGCCAGGTTTGAAAACACTCGAAAATTGGCAAATGAAATTATTTCCATGTATGGTAGCACTTATCGGTGCGAGCAATTATTTTCTATTATGAAAGGAAATAAGTCTCCTATCAGATCAACAAATGCTGACAATCACCTTGGAACAGTTTTGAAAGTAGTTACAGCTAGCAAGATATTCTCCGAAAAAGGAAAGATGAGATGCCAAGATTGCCAAGTGCCAGGAAGAAAACATTAACTTTACTGTTGTCCTTGTTCTTTCATATACTATGCTTTTGAAATAAACCTATGCTTCCTAAAAATTGAAGGATTTTTTTGTTGCCCACATAAACTTAGATTCTGTTTGTTTAGCCTTGAACTTGACACCCTTGTTTTAAACGAAAAAAATGTTTGGTTGTCAAATATGATTTTCATTTTTTTTCCTCTTTATGTTTAAATGCACTGCCGTTTAGTTCATTCGTGAAATTCGCAACAGATGAGATTCTGCCTCTTTATATACTTTATGTTTCATTTTTTCAATGAATCAAACCATTTTTTGATGAATTCTTTCAAATTTTTATTCCATTTTTACCTTTAAATTGTCTCTAAACAAAGCGGATTTCTTGACAAAACAGCAGGAGATTATAACAATGATTATATTTTTAAAGATTTATGGGTATTTAAATCTTTATTTCCAAGTAAATTGGAAAGGAAGTTTACTCAGAGATTTACCTTATTCAGCTATAAAACATTTTCTCTGCAAACATTTTTTTTTCTTTTTCTGCAACTTCACTTTGAACACAAAATAAAAAAAAAATAAATATGTCGAATATTTTACCTATACCCATAAATACACACTATGCAAATGCTCATAATTGTAATGACCAAATTATTTGAGAGTGAATATTCACTCGCAGTCGATTTATTTTCTAAATCAAAACTGTTTTGACTCAGTAAAATAGAGCAGGAACAGAAATGTTAAAGCAGGTGTTTTACTGAATGGTACGGATTTCTAACTTGATCTCGAATGAGGTTACTAACAGTTTGTATAACAGCTATTCGACAATATAATTACTAAGCTGATTTTAAAAGCACTGTCATTTTCGGTTTAGGAAATGGGAAGGTATTTTAATGGGAATTAAAATTCATTGTAGTTATTTTATTGGGTGTAAATAGCCTAAGAAAATTGTCGCATAATTGTTTTCCTTGTATTCTAATTTTCATACATTTGATTCAATAAATTAATCTGCCAACTGTTACGTTTATAATGAATGCAGTTCTGTTATTTTTACAATATATGTCATGTTTATTTCGACTGTGTATGTTCTACTTCAATTCTAAACAATTGAAGGCGTTAAAATGTATTGTCCACCAACATTTATTTAAAAACGCCTTGCTTCGATTTTGAATGATTTATAGAGGACAAGAATATGTGCTGTCCTGTTACGGTTCAAATTGAAATCAAAACTTTGAAGCTTGGAGGAACATTTATTTTTCAAATTTTGAAATTTTATTTTACACTACATTTATCAAAATTTTTAATATTTTTCTTGGCTTTGTACTCATATCGCATTCTGTGATCATTTGCGTTAAAGTATTGAATACATTTCAAACATTTGTTACTCAAGGGCCCTTAAAGTCCTAAAGAAATTGTCGTAAATAATTTTTCTAAGATATCTTTACAACAGAGCAGATATCGGAAGATTGTGGGAGTGGCGCAAGAGATAAGCCCACTGCATCTAAGTAGTCATAGATGAAATGTAGGATTTATTAAGTTTTATAACCTCAATTTAAAATGAGCAAACCCTTCAAATTACATGCAACCTCAGATGGTTGATGAAATATTTAGCAGCGAAAATAGGTAAAATTTCATCAGAAATTTATTACTTGGCAGAAAATATTTGCAAAAATGTACAAATGAAAGTTTTATATTTGTTCTTCAAGAATTCTCTCGGCTTTAGCTGTTCCGATTGAACCAAATATTCTATGCCAAAAGAATATTTAATCTAGTGCATTTGACCAATCTTGATGTTGTGCCTATCTCTTTGGGAACATTCAGCATAAGTCATTACAAACAAAATGTCGGAATTACTAATTAATAAGTATTACAAGATTCCGCCAACTATCGTAATAATAACTTCGATTACGCAAATATTTGTCAAAAAAATGTGTGATCACAGTAATTAAGAATCCTCTAATATTCAACAGGCAGAAAGCTCACACTATTTATATTATTAATTTTCCCTCACCTGTTTTTGTTTTTACCAGTTATATTTAATTAATTTTTTTCTTCAAAAATATTTTTGTTATTCTCACACTTAAGTCTACCTTTTATTATTTATTTATAAAATAAATCTGGATTTTTTTTTTCTTATCACCTTAATAAATCGAGAAATCACCAACCTTAATTTAATCTAACTTAAAAAACATCAATAAGTAATATGAAAACCTTTATAAACTAAAGCACACATTACGAAACAATATCTCGGATTAAAATCTTTCATCTTCAAATAACGGCCAGCCCTTGTAATATATATGCTACACACGACGAAATTATAAGAGAATTTAGCAATATGCCTTCACCAGATTTGCATTATCTTTTAATTATAAAGATTTACTCACTGAACGGGTATAATTTATGAAACCGCCATGATAGTCTTTGTCACAGAGACCTTGAGATGTGTTGCATTCGCGTCCAGGAGGAATACTCCCAAAGATAATGAATGAAATCCATTATTTGATCGAGAACGTCTAGGGAATATTAAAATCGCTGCAAAATAATTTCAAGGCTCGGTGTATTTTATCTTATACATTATGTGTAATTTTGGAACGGGATAATTCTTCTAATAAAACGAAACTCTTGTTTTAGCGGGAAATAATTTTAGGCAACATTCCTAAAGAGTAACAGACAGGCAGTTTTGCATTTCTGCATTGATTACGAAATAACATCCCGACGGTTTTGATAAAGAACTTGGTAATATTTAGTGTATTTTCTTTTATTGCTTATCTGGTAGAGTAAATAAGATATCGTTTGGGGCAAAAATCTTCATATTTAACCTTCTAAGACGCCGAATACGATTCTTCCATTCTTGATGCTCGGTTTCAATCAATTAACTCATATTTATTATTACATCTTTTTAAAAATCTTGTGCTAAGAGAACTCTTCAAATTACACAAAATAAATTAGACGCCATGCTTTAATTAATATCCAGTTCTGAAGTCACACAAAGGTTATTTTAGGCTGGATTTTGTCATTTAATACGCAGTCAAATGACAAGGATGACACATTAACCAGCGCCCTCTCTCAAAACTTCAACACCGCACTAGCGGAAAAAAGGTTTATCTTTATAGATTGAAAGTGAACTAGTCCCATATGTAATGCCAATCTTCGTCGGAGGTGGGCATCAATTCATAGACTAGCCATCAAGTCACCGCGATGCAGATGACATTAACAAAATCAAAATAATTGGCGCTTGTAGGGTTAAAATACTTAAAATATTGAGAATTCTTACATATTCCTGATTATATATCCAAGAACAAAAATCAGGATACCATTTGAAGATTTCTAATTGAAATTAGACTTCTGAGCAGCTTTAGCTCTCTACACTCAATACGTTCACAAAATAAATTTTACAAGTCGATCACATCATCAATTGCAAAATTGATAATCAGAGCTCTTTTAGAATGCCAGTTTTTCCTCCGTAAGTAGATACTTTGTGTAAAACTCATTATATCATATAGTGTAACAATCCATTATATTTCTGGTGAAATGAATATCATTTTATTATTGTTCGCTAAAAAACCGTCAGATTCTATATAAGAGAGGGAGGGGGGATTATATATTACTATACTTCGCTTAATATTAAATTTTCTTTGAGCATTTACAAACTAATGACTTTATGTTTTGTTAATAGAACTAAATGAACATGTACAATGCATTTTTCACTTTGTTTTTATTTCTTTGGATTAAAAAGTGTTCTTATTATAGAGTGTTTAAAGATTCTATATTTATAAATGAAGGCATTACTGATGCCATTAATCGTTTTTATAAACTTTTATTTAACTTGACTTGTTTAATGCTTATAAAGATGGGATTTCGTAATCAATTTTTCACTCACTTAATTATGTGCTCGAGTTTTGAAATTTTATATACATGTGTGTTATCGGTGAGAATACTCTATTTTAATAATTGCAGAAGTTAATTATCAATTAATCGATTGATTTAATTAAATTTTGTTTCTGTACTAGTGGCGTCACCTGATGGTGAATTTCTGAAAGAAAGATTTAAAAATCCCATAATATTTATAATGATGAACCATAAATTAAAGACTTAGGAGTAGAAAATACTTGAAATAAAAAATTATACTTTTTAGCACACTAATAAAAGTGTGTGTTTCAAAAACTGTTTTTATTCAAATTATTTGCAATGATTAATTAGCCTGCACTTTAAATCCAACAAGTCTCCCGCTGGCTTGTTTGCACCTTTCACATTATCATCATTTAACTTGAGAACTTCCGCTTTAAGGACTCAATTTGCAAGTTCATGAGTTTGTCTTTTATTGAACTGTGGAAGGAATTTATGTTAAAGTTCAATACAAAGTCCTTTTAGGAATAATTCTTGTTTTAAGAAGTCTCGTTGCTATAATTGGAGTGATCATTTCCTTATTGCTCAAATAAGAGAAGCTGAATATATCAGGTACTGAATTGTACTCCTGGCTTTCTTGATAGATTTGTAATCAGAATGGAAAATTTAATGGTGTAAAACTGTACAAAAGTACATCATAGTTACATTAATAATAACACGCGAAGTGTGTATCGCTTCGGACGGCAGGTCCTTTGAATTCTTACTTTAAGTACTCCAAAAATTTCTTGTTGATACTGCGTCCTACTTGCCATTGTATCTGCCATGCTGCGTACGACATGTAATGGTGTTATTCTTGCAGCTGTGTTGTTGTGCTATTATAAATTTGTATTTCATTTAATTGTATTTTATACTTTATTTGGTGCACCTGTTTTCTTTTACTTAATTCTCAGGTAAAAAGCCCCTTGTAGCGGTCGCCCTTTGCCTTTGCGACCCCATGGTCCATTGAAAAAATGGCTTGTTCCTGTATGCCTGACCTCACACTTAAAGTTTGCCCTATATTTTTTCATTTTTAAAATTTTCTAGAAATAGAATAGTATTAAGTAATTGCTATATGGATTGGTACGAAATTTTCTCATGGAAAATCTTACGTACTATAAATGACTTCATAATTTTGCTATCCACAGACTCCAGACTTTCCATAAATTAATTATCGCTTCTTGTCCATATAGTTTTGTTTGGTTAATCAGAATTTAAATACAACAGAGCTTCTGCATATAAGAAAAGAAATAAAGTCAAGTAAATAAGAATACAAAAGGATTATAAAAGTGCAAACGAATTTTTTTTTTCAAGAAAGTTGCAACTGTTAATTGCCCTCGCAAAATTGGAAATACAGTACAAGAATTTTAGTACATCGTTGAAGGGATCTCTCCAAAATGGCTCACCAACAAAAACAACATATTATCGAGTTTTCACTCAAAATGGTTAAATTATATGGCCTTACAATATAATGGAATCCCTACTTTTTAATAAGATTTCACAATCATTTTCGCATACCATTATGTTTATAATGTCAGAAGATATCTATAAAGAGTATTTTAATAGTTCTAATTTTTAAATAATTCAAAAACTCTTATCATAATTATGGGAATCTTATTGTAATAAGCCATCTTGAGTAATTATATAGACATATTGCTTCTTCATGGAATTTTTTTTATCACAGAAAAAGTTAAGGATAATATGTAATTCTTATTATTGGACATATTACTATATTTATTACCTTAGCATTCACATGCCGCCCATCCCATCCGTCCATCGGGGTTTTTAACTATTCTATACGAGAAAGAAAAGACCTCGAGTTCCATGTATAAAAGAACCTGCCATTTGGGTAGATTTAATGTAAAGGGAAAAAAGACTATTAGTGTACAGGGAAAAAAGAATACTAGTGTACAGAGAAAAAGAATACAGCCGTTTTTATTTGAGCTCAAAAAGGAAAGATCGACGTGTTAAAAGTTATAAAGATTTTTTTGTCATTGAAATGAATTTAAATGATTCCGAAGTAAGGCAAAAAGACGAACTAAAACCGGCGCAATAAAGAGGTTTCAGTGCATTATAAATGACATAAAATTTATCTTTTTATTTTCGCTGTTACAATCCTTATTCATATTGTTTAGCTACGGATTCGGAAACCCTCCGTGCCTTTGCGTATGCGCCGGGCGGAGTTATTTTCATCAAAATAGGGGGAAAGTGAAGAATGGAAGGCTGATGTTTACATTTTACCGAGCGTGTTCTAATGAAGAACTTCGGAAATGCGCTCATATGACTCATTGCCTGACACTCCTTTCCTGTATAAAATCGCCCAAAAGTGGTAGTCTCGGAATCCGTTGCTGAACAGTAAGTCTATATCTTTGTTTATTATTTTTCAGCAGACAAATAGAAATTCAGTGCAATTAGCTTAAATCCTTCTTAACATAGAAGCACCCCGTTGGGCTTGTGGTAGGAAGAGAGCCCAGGTTTCGTAACTCGATTTCCACCAAAGACCAGCCATGTATGCTGGATTGGTGCTTGTTAAATCCTTCAAGATCAAGCATCCTTTCCCTGTGGAAGTTCGGAGAAGGACGTGTCGCCTTCGGCAAATTACCCCATTTCAAACTTACAATGTGACGTCACATCCTCCTTCTGCTAGGACAGATAAACAAACCGTCTCCCACTCCAAGTGTAAGGGGTCTATTCTGGTACCCCCAAGACTGGTCAAGTAGGAAAACGGTTAGTTAGTTATATTAACGTCCCGTTTTGAAGCAACATGAGGGATATTTTGGGACGGACATCGTAATTTTGATCCGCGGTCAGATGAAGAGGACGCCGCCTGAGCTGGCGCCTCCCTCTCCAAACTTCCACTTTTTTGGGGGGATGGGGCTATGCATTCGACTTTTTTACCTTGTTTTTATTTTTAGACTACAAAATTTCATTCCTTTTCCTCTCCCATTGGCCGTTTTTATCCTGTATAGGACATAAAGTAATTTTTAACTTGCGCAGTTTTACTCAAAAAAACATTCTGTAACTGATAATTTGATATTTCCTTATACGCGGGACGTGCATTACCGTTGACTAACGGAATTTATTCCTCTCTATCTCAGAAGTTATTATTATTATTAATTTATGTATTTTTAATTCTATGTTTGGTACAGTTTTTATTTGTGTTTTGTGTGTCGTCTGATGTGTAATATTATTTGTGTATGTTTTGTTTTTATACTATGGGGTTTCAATATTTGACTTTTTTATATATCTGATTTTTTACTGCTTTTTCTTGTTTGTGTTTCTTTTTCAATACTTATCTATTTTTATATATTTTTACTGTTCCTTGTTTGCCCGAGCAGTAAATCAAGCTATTTTCTCCCCACCGAGGTGGGTCGAACCATGTTTACACTCCCAGTTCTGTTGTATTTAAAATTACTGCCACTGTTCGGGCACACACACACACACACACAATGCCTGTATCATTTTTTTAAATTGTACCCAATAAATCCCGTCCTCCACATGCTGGTGGGGGTCTCCCCGCTGGTCCTCTACCGGCCTTGCACCCTTTTTGGGTAGGCCGGGCCAGTGTTGGTATTTTTACGCCACACCAACGGGAGGATGTTTGGTCACTACGTATGATTTAGCGTGCAGCAGGCCCCATACACGGCGGATCAGCGGAATCGGGTTTCGAACCTAGAAACCTGCGGCCCCGAATCCGAGACCTTACCACTAGTCCACCGCGGGCTTAGTCGGAAAAGAGGTGTAGAAGGATGGATAGCTAGCGTAAGAGATCGAGCGAATTATCAAGAAGATCCCCGGAGGTCGACGCCGAAGGAGGAATAAAGGAAAATTATGGCTTTGAAAGTTTATTAGTATAAATAATTAACCATTAAAAGCCCAATTTTTTAAAAATTGATTTTAAAATGTTTTTTGACTTTCATTTCTTGAATAAAACATTGGAAAAATGCTTTAAAAAATCCTGTTTTGTTTCAAGTTTGGTTTTTGTTTAAAAATCAGTTTGTTACCCACCAAAAACACAGGGCTTTAATTGAAAAAAAATCTCCTTGATAAAATTCTATAATATTAAACACAAATGATGTTTAAGAACTAATAATACAGACAGGGAATTTTTTCAAAATACATAGAATAGAATGTGGTATTCTCGTATAAACGAAGCTAAAAAGATGCAGCCTCAAGTGAAAAACATCAATTTATTTTTATTCGTTATCAGCACTCAGGCTGCCATCTATATGTTGTAAATTGATTTAATAAAAATTTCTGTATGTATCCTATTGGCAACAATAGACATTAGAGCTTCAGTCTTATGCTCAAGATTTTAGAAAACAAAATTGGGTATGTTTCTTAAAGGCATCACTGGCCTCTAATGGATAATAATGTATATAGTATTCTAATGAAGAGGATCTAATTATATTAAAGATGTACAGATAATTCCGGTTGATGTTTTTCGTACTGGGATAAATAACACGCTTTATACTACCAAGTAGTACATCGCCAAATTGTTACAATATGTCAGAAACTAGCTCTCGTGTAGTTTCAAACCGGGAAGTTAGTTTAATTCATTTTAAACTAAATTCTTAATTCAGAAAACGAATTCGCATTTTAAAAGGTAAAAAAAAGGGAAAGCAAAAAGATTTTTTACAGATATGCTTATGCCAGTAAGAAAATTTTAACTAAGCACTAGCGGATTAAGACAGATAAAGTAAAGGTCAAACGTGCCCAAGTCATTTTGAGGTCTTACGATGTAGAAAATTCCTGGCGTAGTTGAAAAGCAAAGTAATTTATCTTTTCAACACAAGGTTTGTATAATATAATATTGATGTGTTGCAAAAAAACACAAATAAGTTTATTCTGTGCATAACAATGGCTGATAAATACGTATGAAAAAGAAAATAAATTTAATATCTTCTTTTCTGATAGAAAAATCAAGGACGGTAAACAAGAAAATTAATGAAAAATATTTAAATTTATTTTCATTTCCAATGATGGAAAAGTCAAGAATCGTAAACAAGAAAATTTATGGTAAAAATCTGGATTCTGCATTTAAATTCTTTATATAAAAACATCCACAAAGCGATTAAATGAATGACAAAAATTATACAAAAAAAATTAACTTTTCCTTTTAAGCTTTCACTGTATGCAGCTTTTATTTTATTTCGTTTTTATAGGATGAAAAATGAGATTAGGAAACCCTTGTTAGATTTTTAACATAAACTATGAATAATTTAATCAATAACGTATGCATATTCTGATAACATTTACAATGATTCTTGTGCTAAAATATGACCAAAAACGCTTCATTTTGACATCATCTTTTATATTTCATAGTATTGTTTTGCGATACCTTTAAACACAGACATTCTGAAAAAGTTTGTTAATTTTCCCCAATTTATGACTTCGAAATAATAATCATAAATTTGAAAACTGATTTCAATTATCCTTTTATATTTAAAATGGCAAATAGTCTCCATATAAATGCTGTTCAAAGAAGATGGATGCATATGGAATGACTTTTCGTCCTGCACTGGATGTCTTCTAAATTTTACCGTTGCAGTCACCTAAATTTAATGAAACAATACAAATTGACAACTAATAACAAAAGAACAGACAACAAGAAAATGGTTAACCAAAATGCAATCTAGAATATGATCAAACTTTTTGAATTCACAGCAGCGTCCAGGGGCCTAGTGGGTTGCGACATAACATGACTAATGAAGATGAGTTGAAGGAAGTAGGTTATGGATTCTATCCTCTGACTGTGTTTTTCATCAGCATTATTCAGAAAATGGTAGATCGATTTGCGCTTTAACAACGAATTACTCGTTGTGATAGAGCTGTATGCATGACTTTTTGTCATAGGCTCATTTGGGCTCATCATAGCTTTCCTCCAAGCGAAACACGAATGTAGTCCCTTTCCCGTGAAAGGTGCCACCGAGGTGCTCCAGGTCGCTTTGATCGGCAGAATTAGCCACACTTTCCTTTAATCACAAATATTTGACTCGTGAACTTGGCTAGATATGCTAGTCCAAGTGAGATTAAAACCATCGCTTACAGCAGCTGTTTTGTCCCGTTGCTTTCTAATTGATACTTTAGTTTACATTTCCGAAATTCGAAATGACTGCATGATGCATCGGAATACTGTTGCAATGATGTAACTCCTACAGTCAAGGATAATTCAAGATGACAATCCGTGCTAAGCTACAAACAACTAAATCACCAAAGTATGAGGTAATATGTATTTCGAATCGTCTTAGGGAAATTAAAAGAGCTCCATGAAGTTAAGCAACTTTCGCTTTAAAGATAGAAAATTTATTACACATAAAACGATTATTTGCTAAACTAATTTCTAAAATTTAGTTTAGTTTTAAAATTTTGTTAAATTTTAAAACTAAATTCTGTTCAAACACACCAATTACTTTTAAGCAGTTGGAGACAGAAATTATAACTAAAAAAGTAATAACCTTCAGAGAAACATTTACCTGTATCGTTTATCTTGGCTTTCCATTTTCGCCTATGAAAATAAAAAATGTAGTCTCAAATTATGCATAAGAATTGATTATTTTAAAAGAATAACGGAAAGTTTGTATTATTAAATTTTGCTCTTTCATTCCAGCACAGTAACTTCGAAAAAATTAATTTTCCTATCATAAATTTAAAGAAATTGTTCAATAGCATTGTTGCCTTAATATTTAGATTTCCTAACTTTTTACCTTAGCTAACTGAAAGTTATTTATCACATTTTTCATAGATATTGGCAAAATGACCTGATACAATTTTTTGTTACCTAAACTATGCCACACCGTGTCTCATAGACTGACATAATGCTGGCTTTAACTCTATATTGTATTGCCACTTTTTAGGAGAGAAGGGGAGAGATTGACGCTTTTTCGATAATTTTGTTTGCAATGATCATCATACCTGATAATGATGAATTTCAATTTATTTGAGAAGATATAGCTCAGGGTAATAACTGTTTTATTGTTGTTATTCAAAGCTGCGCTTTCTAATTTAGGAAAAGAAGTTTAGTTGATTTAGCATTTCATTCGGAAACTGCTCCAGCCCTATTTTAGAACTGACATCGTAATTTTATATCCTTGGACTCTGTGGTTTCGAAGCCCAGACTCTACCAGCAGATCTCCCCTGGAAACAAGCTTGAATTCACTTTCGCAATTTCAAATATGCGCTTTTTGATGGTACTAAATTTTAGCTGAAACGTTCTCAACAAAATTAAAATACTTTGTTGCAGGTTGCGCAATTTTGAGCGTGGAATCTTAGCGTAACAGGGTGAATGTATGTTTCATTGAAAATCGCTACACTGTAATCTAAGTTGCCGAGGAGGTCTTCCTGTTTTTCTTGTGTGTTTAATACATATATGAGCCAGTTCCCCAGAAAAATATTTCCGTTTGGAATTTCTTCATCCCTTCCCGATGCATGGTTAAGTACAATAATAACATGATAGGAATAACTATTAGATCATTGTCGATAAATGGAAATTCCAGCCGTCCCTTTTCCCAAAGGCTTAATAGGACCGACCACTTCAGATCAAAAATGAAATTAAAACTGAGTCAGAATTTTTTAAAAATATCTCATGACCACAAATTTGGTCCATGAATTTGAGAAGAGGAAGGAATTCCAAACGAGTATGTAATTGATTGCCCTTCAACTAGAGCTAACCAAGCCAATGATCAAAATCTATCGAACTGGTGTTAAAATATTATAAAGAATGAAAGATCTTTGACAAATAATGAACATTCCATAATGAGTACTCTAAACGACAAAAGGCATGTCATCATCACAGACTAGATGATACTATATTCTTGACAATCTTCATTGTGGTATTTGCTTTATTGTATATATTTATATTTATCTTTCCCTCTTTTTTCTCCGCTATTTCTGCCGTATACCGAGAGAGTGTTATAATGAAGACATTTTCCAATTAATTTTACCTGGTTGATTCCCATGCAGCGAATTAAAATAATGAAATCTCTTACTAAAGTCAAACTAAAACCTAAACATTAGCCACAGATTAAAACAAATATGAAAGATCGCATTACTTGTGTACTAATTTTCCATTCTTAAGATACTTCGTATTTCAACACCTATTTGAATTATTGTGTGCTATTCATATTTCTGTGAGACATTCCTGGTAATTTCTTGAGATTATAGATCGAAGGAAAAAAGATGTTCAGTTCCTAGTATTTAGATGAAAAAAACCCATTTGGTAACTACGTAAGAAAATCTAAAATTTTAATTGACAAGATAATACACATTTATATAAGAATTTATTTAAATAAGAGAAGATGAATATGAATTCCATACCGCAAGAAGTCAATCTTATAATTACCTATCAAAAACTTAAAGAAACATGCAGAAAAATCCATCAAGTAGGCGTTATGGATAGTATGAGGAAATGAGTTTGCTGATGGGTAATCCGAAGGTAAACGTCGTAGCTAGTAGCCATGAACATGAAAATCTAAGCTGCAAAAAACAGGTTGAAAGTCCTATACAACTTTGGAACGACTCCAAAAGTAATAAATATAATTTTCTTTTTTTTATTTTCCGGAGTGGGAAGAGTGGAATAAACAATCAGTAACATAACAGCGTATCCCCTGACGAAAATTTTCTCAGTTCTTTCATAGTATTCAGTAGCCGAAATGAATTTATGGGAGTTTACTTTGGGTCGCTACCAAATTGCTGTTGAGGTTTCGTGGAACGTCGTAATGAACAGCTTGACATTCTCGAAGCTAACAGCTTGGTAGTTTGGAGAAGTCTTTTTGCACTTTCTCGTGTTACAGTGATGTTTACGCGGCTGTGGAATGTTTTCATTTTTGCGAAAGCCGCGCTTCTTCAATATAATGTTTCTAAATGTTCGTGAATCATAAGATTTGATAAGAAAAGAAAGCACAAATGAACGAATTCCTGACAAGCGTAATTAGCAACTGTTAAGGCAAATAAATTGTAGATGGATTTATACTGATGAATATTATTGGGTGTCTCCCCTATTTCATTCATTTGATATCCCGATAAAGTAGACCTATCGAGATTAAAAGATAACTTTTTCCGTAACCAGACTTTTACTGAACATAGAATCTTCAAAATATACCAGAATAGATTCTTTGATAAGAGAGAGAAGTGAAACTATAGAGCAGACGAAGGAGAGGGCTAAACATCTTCTTTTGGGGAAGCCGTGAGATTGGATTAGTTGAAAACTCTCCTTTTGTACCCCATTTTCCAAAACTTTTCGAAGATACTTCTTCTCAAACTCTTAACGCTGGAATTTCGGCGTGTGTAACTGTTTTATACGTCTTTTTTCTATGCTTATTTACTCACACTTTACTCTTACAATTTTTTATATTCTTATTTGATCATTTTCATCGTATTTTTATTGTAAATTCTTATTGGAAATATTATTTTGTATTCTATATTAATTTAATTTTGGTTTTAGTTGTTAGTCTTAATTTCGATTTTTTTGTCTTATTTTTTCAGTATTTTTCTTAATTTCTCTGAATGGTAACATGCATGTTGTATGTTTTTGTTATATGACAATATGTCTTTATGTGTTATGACATGCATGTTCTGTGAATCTTCCCTGCCGGCTTTTTGCGCCGTACACCATTTTGGGTAGGTAGGTGAAGTCTATGAGGGTTAAATAAATAAATAAGTATCCCAATTTACCATACAATTGTGCCAGGATCAAAGCGTGCTAATAACTAAAGTCATAAGACATTCCATATTCACCGAGACTGTTTCGAGTTTTAATAGTTTGTGCCGGGTTTGTCACGATTTTTTATAATATAGTCTGGAAAGTTCTGATTTTTTAATTCATGAATAAATAGCTATTAATATTTTTTAAAAAGATAACGGGATTTAATTTTAAAAATAAAATCTTTCTGATGATTTATCTATCCCAAATTTTACTATATGTAGAATGAGCTCATCCGAATAACCAATGTGGATGAATTAATCTCAAGAAAAAGTAACAAAAGTAGCAAGGAAACATATTGTTAAGTGTGACATTAGGTATATACTGCTTTCTTTTTGCAATTTTTTAAAGCATTGACTTTTTCATCGTTTAGAAAATATTTATTTATTTATCTTCACAACTTATATCCTCCCCATAAGCTAGCGATCCACGCTGCGCTTATGCTTTCTAGACTGTCCCCAAAAGAAATTTTGAAGAAAGATCATTTTTGGTATAACGACTCAAACTTATTTCACTGCATTTCCTACATAAATTCCTTTGCATAAGTAGAAAAATTTATAAAAATGAAAAACAAAAATTAAACTTGAATGGGTTTTATTGAATTTAATAAAGTTTGAATATGGTGAATACTAAACATACTTATAAATAAAATACATAATTTAAATTGCAGTTCGACGATTGATATTCTAAGATTCAAGTTAAAAAAAATATCAATTTATGGAAAAATCCTCAGCATTTTCTCTTAGAGATCAACAGAAATTCTACACGCTGCAATACCGATATCTTTCGAAATCTTAATGGTATTCGACTGAAATTTTTATATTAGCTGCCTTATGTATCTGGTTTTCAAATTATAGAAGAAAAATTATATTATGTTCCGCATATGCGCAGTAATAAATTATTTACTACCAATACTCATATTTCCTTTAATATTCAAAGTATGAACTTCAAATTTTATTACAATGCTTAGCTTACATATTGTCAAGTATTTTCTAAGTGTCGTATAATTTGGTTTAAAATTATGTATATTATAACCAAAAAACATGCAGAAAAATTTAGGATTTTTTAAGAAACCTTTTTATCCTCCCGAATATGAATGCTATTTTTACATAAATGCGAATGAATATCGAGCACAAAATATAAGACCATTGATGAAAGTTGCAAATCATTATCAGCTTTCTGTGAAATGGGATGAGCCCAAAAAATTTCTTCTTCATCACTTTCTGGTCGGTCCCCTCGTCACCAAATCTTCACTGGAAAATATGAGTTTCGACGATTGTACTTCCCACAACTTGTTGAGTCAATGTCACGTCGAGTTGCTGCACTCCGCCGGGCGAAAGGAGGTCCCACACGATATTAAGAGGTATCCCATGACTTTTGGCAGTTCACTGCATTATATAAATGCTAGTGCCTTCGATTTATGCAAAACCATTGGATGTATGTGCGTCTCTGTGTGTGAGCGCACGTGTTAAATCCGTTAAATAAAATTCGTCATAGGCACTTGAGTAATATCAGATCTTTGATACAGGGCCGTCTAATCCAATGGGCTAATTGGGATGTAGCTGAGGGACGCCATTGATCCAAGGACGTCTAAAAATTTGCTAATTATATTTTAATTTTGAACCAAAAAATTTATTTAATTATATTTTTTAATATGTTAAAAGTAAAAATATGATTATCGCATGTAACTAGATAGCCATCGATGTAATGTTACATAAAATGTGAGTTCAAAAAATATTCATAAAGAGACAATGTATGAATATTTTTATATTTATTATGCAACCTTTAAAATAAATCATGTTTACGATTAGGGATGGCGGGAATTGGCTTGTAAAACCCTGTTTTCAAAAGACGCCGATTTGCAAAATTATAAGCCAAAAAATTATTTAAATCAGAGAAGAAAAAACTTTTTTCTCTCCAATTGATTTGCAAAATTGTAAACCTTTAATCAGAGAACAGGTGACATTTTATCTCTTCAATTATTTTATTAGGTGGGTATTTTAGTTAGATCGTAGGCGTTCAAATTCCTAGTTACGGTTTTGATGGGCCGTCAAATTACTCAAGCCCAAGCACTCATATTTGTGAAGATGGTCCAATCTAAAAATAATCTTAAACAGAAATGCCATGTCATGAGCAGTCTTAAAATCAACTAATCGGAAAAATAAACTTCCGTCTCAATTATTTAATTTTAAAAAAGTTCTTTAGAGAACGCGTTTGAAAAAGTTAATATTAAATATTATTTGAAGAGATTCTTTTGGTCATGAAAAAGAATAGATAACAAGAAAAAGACAATTTTTTTATTCCATCATTACAAACTTTCTATACCCGTAATTTTATATTTCGTATTATTATTAGTGTGAAGATCTATTTTATCAAAAATGGTATTACACATGTTATTTCCGACTTCGTAAAAACTATTACCTCAGCAACCTATTTGTTGATTGTGGTGCGGGATTATTCAATAGTTATTCAGTTATTAGTTGAGCTGGGAAACCTTTGTTGGGATAAGTCAATAAAGTTAAATTTTCCATTATTAGAAAAGTTTGTCACTCTGGGGAGCACCGCGAATACACGGATGAGAAGCCGCCGAATAAGTAGCGGGTTCTCGCTTACCCGGAGGATGTAGCAAGGTGTGGGGAGTCACTTCCACTCCGATGACGGGACGTTCCTCCTACGGGAGGAGTTGGGCAGTGACCGGTGATGGCCGTTAGGACTCCAACTTTAGTGCCCGAGTTGCTGTCGTGACTTTCCGGTCATTCAGATTATACTTCGAGGTGGCTTGTATGCATTATTAGACAAGTTGTCGTCTGGAACTAACGGCCTGTGTTTTGACACGCATACCATCCTTTCTTGCCATTCGGTAAGCACGGTATTTCTAAATTCTTCTGTGCAAACCCGTACTTCGAGAAGAAGAAGAATTTGAAAGATACTAGCAGCGATAGCGAAGAGTAGTTGTAAAAATACACGTAAAGTTTATCTAGATGGTGAAATTCCTGCACTTCTTTCAAACTTGTCTTTTTTATCTTTTTCATTTCCTAGATTTATTTACAGCCCTCTCTGTCGTTCAAATGAGTTGAACATAATCTACAACTTTGCCGGGTCCTCTCGAACAACTGTCAGTGCTATTGGTAAGAAATACGAGCGCCCTTGACAATTGTTTTGCGACTGCATATGTATAAAACCTTTCGAACCCCGTTTTTATCTCTGCTAAGAATTTAAAAGAAAAAGTGCACTTTCAGAAGTAGAGAGAGTAAAGAAAGAGAGCAAAAGTAGAGCTAGAAGAGTTCGAAACCTATTTTAAACAAAGCGAAAAAAAACTCAAACTCGGGCATGTTTTTTTATAATAAATTTTATTTATTTCAAATAATTGTTGCATTGAATCTGTGCTGTAAGTCCAAAACAAAATCAAAAGAATAAAAAAACATTTCAATAATAACATTTCCATTGAAATATGGACTCGAAAGTATTTTTTTTTGTTTTCAACATCACATTTTGAAAAGTAAGCGGGCCTTTTTCATTTATTTCACCACCTGTTTTCAATCCCTAAGCAGCTATTATACAATTAATTCAATGTCGAAACGCAACGACAACCGCTACAAAAACTTCGACACGAATAACGTTACTTTTCGATTCACGATTTTTTCTACCAACAACTCAGCAGAAAAAATGTGCACTCATTGTAGCAGATGCAGACTGAGACAACAAAATCGACAGCGCTTTATTAGAAAATGACGTTAGCTCGCCGCGGAAGTTTTGTTAGCAACAATAAATTTTATTTATTTAATTAATTAATCGCACAGAAAGAGGGCATTTTTGAACTTCAGTTCCCTGCGTTCATATATCAACTTATAGGGTCAGTTGGGGTAATTGGGGACGAATATTGCAAACTCTGTCATTTTGGTCTCTTTAAAAGGATAGTATGCAATGGAGAAGGGGGTCTTTTTTTTCGTGAGTGCGTAAACATATTCTGAAAACTTCATTGAACAATGTCTCCTTTCAAAATTACTTAATTAATTAATTAACCTTACTTTCCGTAGCGTTCTTATTTTACCCCGAAATGTTCCCAATTGCCCCAGATACTACCGGGTAATTGGGTTAAGTTATATTAACGTCCCGTTTTGAAGCAACATGAAGGCTATTTTGGGACGGACATCGTAATTTTGAACCGATGTCAGATGACGAGGACGACACCTGAGCTGGAACCTCCCTCTCCAAACTTCCACTTCGAAGCTGGGACCCTCCGGTCCCAAAGCCGAGATCTTACCATTAGGCCACCGCGGCCCTGCCGGGTAAATGGGAGCGCGTATTTCGGCTTATAATCACAGTAACAATTTGATATGAAAAGAATAAATTTGAAATTATTACAAAGTATTGTATATTGCCTCAAAATGCATTTCACTGCCTTTTACCAATTATTACAAAATACTGTATTTTGAATGCTTTTCAGCAAAAATATCTTCTATGTCAAGGAATATCGCATATAAAATATTATAACTATTTACTACCTTCAATTTGGTGTAATTTATAATCATTTTAATTCAAATTTTATAAGGAAAAATTGAGAAATGAATCTTTATAGAAACTGAAATAACAGAATATTATTACACGTTAGAAGGAAATAGGTAAGACTTAAAAAATCACACATAAAGATTAATAGAAACAAATAGTTCAATTTAGTAGTAGAAAATAGATTTTCCATTTGAAATCGAACGTCCTATTCACTGTTCTACTAATTTTTCTTTAACACTCACACTACCTGAAAACCAAATAACTCTTTCCTACAATCAACTTCAAAGATACGATGCAGGAGTAACCGACCCTCGGAAATGACAGGACCACAGAATCAAATTTTTATTTAGCCAAATTGGTGGTTCTCAAATCTGTCATATCATATTCACCACCGTCAACTTCTTGAATCCTGCGGAAGTACGAATAATGTGCCTTCATGCTCACACCTCTAAGGTTACAGATCAAAACAAACAGGTTTGTTGAAAAATCAACTATGGATGATTCCAGATGAATTACTTTCTCCATCACCGCAGCCTCCATTTATTTTTGAAAAGAGCCAAAATCCTCATATTCAGATTCCACCAGCAGTATCACGTTTTCTTCTTTCTCGTCATTAGTTTCTCGCTTCCTTCCACATATGAAGTCAAACGGTTTCACATCATTATTAACAAAGAACTTTGATACGTAAAAAGTAGTTTGAGATTTCAAACTGATATTTTTTAAACTTTAATCTTCGAATGGTATTCGAGAAAATGCAATTTAAAATGTGTAATAATGCAATTAAATATATTAGTATTTAATTTATAAGTGTTCATAGTATTCAGGATATTCAATTTTACTAAAATTCAATGTTACTGTTCGAATATTCAAGTTTAAAAAATATCAGTTTGTACAAGAACCCTCATCATTTAGCCTCTCTTAAAGAGAAATTGAAATTCACCTCACTAAAATACCGACAGCTTTTTGAATTTTAATGGGATTCAACTGGAATTTTTTTTAAGTTGTTCTATATATCTGACTTTGAAGTTATGAAAGAAAAATTCCGCTGCGTCTCGCACATGCACAGTAAAGAATTATTTAGTACAAACACTCTTATTTCCTGTAATATTCAACGTATGTACTTCAAAGTTTAATAAAATACTTCTGTAACATATTGTCAAGTGTTCTGCAAATTTCGAATAATCTGAATGAAAACTCTGCATGTTATAAGCAAAACGCATGCGGAAAAATTTGGGATTTTTTATAGAAACATTTATATCTTCCCGAATATTTGTGCTATGCTTACGAAAATGCATGTAAATATTATGCATAACCATTGATAAAAGTTACATCTCGTTATCAGCTTTCTGTGAAACAAGACGGGTGAAACTACATTTTCGCCTTCATCCTTTTCTGGTGGTCTCCCTAATTGCCCTCGTGGCCGAATCTTCACTGTAATATGTATATGATACTCTATTGAATGTCACACTATTCTCCAGAACTGATTTCGAAACATAGTTTTCGTATTAATTGCAAATTTCTCGCATTTTAAGAAATGTTCCTTAACTTTTGTATTCCAGTGTATTTCATTGAATTGTATGCTGAAGTTATAAGATGAAATTTAACGAAAAAAGGGCCATCTTTATGAAAATTGCGCCTGAAAGCTATTTCTTTTGTTATCTTAAAGATTTATTTTAAAAGTAAAGAGGGTTTTTTTTTTATTTATTTCACATTTTATGAAGTTTTGTTCAATTACCAGCAGTTACTCTTCTGTTATTTCGAGGTCAAAAATGGTGACAAAAATATCAATACGAATTATATGGTATTTCGAATCACTTTTTTTACTTGCCAACAACTTCGTAGACAAAGAGAAAAAAAGTACAAATAAATATAGAGTGCCCTATTATGAAACGAAATAAGCTCGGCAATGGATGTATTAGTTGCAACTGTAAAATTTATATTTAATTTTTATGCGTAAATTAAACACAGGAGAACAAACTACATTTAAACAGGAGAAATACTAAAAGCACAAACACGTTAAACATTATTCCATATATATATATATATTAAGTAATTAAAATCCTCAACATTTTAATATTACTTTGCACTTCAGTTCGATACAATCACATCAAAAATATTTCACATATGCTGTTACTGTCTCTGAGACAGCTATTTGATCGCTAGCTACTTGTTATAAAAAATTAAATTAAATGTTAGTCTGAATTCATTTACACTTAAAGCAAAATAGTAACATAGCGTTAAAAAATTGCACTTAAAAGTTTATTTGACATTTCTTAAAAAGTGCACTTGGAAAGAACAATTCATTTTTGAATTCATTATACTCTTTCATCAGCTATTATTTTAGTATCCTAAAGTTGGAACACAGAAGCGATAGCCTCTAAAACTTCTGTAAGAATTACGCAACCTTCCGAATCGATTTTTTTTTTTTTTTTGCTATTCCAACAGCTTCTTAGGGGGAAAAAAGAATATACAGTTGCAGCAGAAGATAGAGACAAAAAAAATTTAACAGTGCTTCGTTACGAATTGAAACAAGCTCTGCCGCAGTTGTTTTGGTGGCTGCAGCTTTCAGTTCTACTTATTTACTTTATCATAATTTAAATCTTGAAGGATACTAATATAAACAAAGAGGAACAGCTTTGAAAGCAAACAAACTTTAAAATATTTTTCTATGCACAATGCTGTTCAAAATTATTAGAGCACTGCAAAAAATTTTACACTTAATACAGAAAATATATTAATTTGTTTATATCTAAAATATACTAATTTTATTATTAATAAAATCTTATTCCTTAGAAAAAGCTAAAAATAACTCAAACTTCATCGTAAAATAAGTCAGAATTGGAACATTTTCATATAACTCTAAATTATGTGCTCAAAATTATTCGAACGGTCAAAAGCTTACAACGAAAGAATAAAATAACAATTTTTAAAAATAAAATATAGGTGTTTAATGTTTATATGGGCCTTCTTTGGCCTTAATCGCTGCTTTCAGTCTTTGATTCAGGCTATCAACCAGTTTCTACGTTGTCTCCTGGTTGATACTGCGCCATTCATGTTTGATCGTCTCAAATAATTGATTTTTATTTCTTCTCTTCAAAAGAGAATTTCTGATTCAAAACTGACGATAAATTTTAGATGGGACTAAGGCCTGGTCTTTGTGGTAGCCACTCCAGTACCTTAATCTTGTTTTTCGAGAAATAATCTTTGGAAATCTTTGACGTGTGTTTTAGGTCATTATCTCGTTCAAAGATATACCGTCGACCCACACTCAAATTTCCTATGGATTTCTTCAGATTTTGGGACAGGATATCGACGTACATGCCTACAGTCATTTCACAGTTGACCATCACAATTTCCCCAACTCCTTTAGAGGGAAGCAACCCCATACCATCACATTTCTTATTCAGTTTTTTACACTCTGTTGGATAATTATCATTTTAAGAGCCTCACCTGTTCGTTCCTATATTCTTTTACATTTTTTATCCAAAAAGATAATATTTGCTTTTTTATGACTATAAAACACTGTCCCAGAATTGTGAAACTTTCGAAATATGCTTTTTTGCAAAGGCCAAACGCATCGCCATATTTTGTTTGGAGATGTATTGTCTTTTTCTTTGGATACAGCTTATCAACCCTGAGGTTTTGATTATAAGGTAAACTGTTAGAGCTGACACATTCAATTTCAAGTTCTTCACAATCTCTCTTGACGATATATCGTTCTTTTTCTGTGCAAATCTTGCATTCATCGAGTCTTCTCTTGTACTTGTTTTCGGTTTTCTGTCTCGCCCTATTTTGTTATCGATGGATATTATCATCTCAAACTTCTTGCACAAATAGAAGATACCCAACATCAGCAATTTATTTTTGCTAGGTCTTCATATGATACCCCATCCTTTCGGGCTTCAGTGTTGCGGTGGCGAAGATCAAAAGAAATATTTTAGCTCTTGAGCATTACTGTTGGCTTGACTGCTTCATAAACCAAAAAAATAAATTACCAAATAAATTAATCTGTTAAAATTATTAAAATTTACTAAAATAAGAACAAATCCCATTCGTACTCACTTAAATATAACCAATGTCATCAGTCGTTCGAATAATTTTGAACAATTAGAATATACTGTTTAAAACAATAATTCTTTCTAAGATGTAGGGGTGTTTCATGAAATAACTAAAACTTATATACATTTATGGAGGATGAAATAAGGTACTAGAAAATTTAAAAAATAACAAATTATCAACTTTTAAAAATTTTATGAACAAAAGTTGAAATTTTAACAGTCCGTTCTACTAATTTTGAACAGCACTGTATAATTATAAAGGTGTGTTATGTTTCCCATTATTTTTTCAGTTCATTTTCCTGGATTAACATTCAGAATTTTCCGTATATAATATTGCTGCTTCTTTGTTTCAGTTATTGTTCAGTTTGCCATGTATTAAATTAAACGATGGACATTAATTAGAATTTTAACTGACTTCTTCCTTACACAGGTAAGACAAAATTTAAGAAATATCTAGTCAAAAAGTTGTAGTTGAAAGCGTTCATTATCATTGCCTCAAAAGTGAATTTTGGAAGAAAATTAGTTTTCTTTTTCACCAGCAGCTATTATTTTATTATTTCAAAGACGGAACACAGCGGCGACAGCTACAAAATTTTCTGTACGAATTACCTAATCTTTCGAATCACTTTTGTTGCCAAAAAAAGGAAGAAAAAATTTAAATAAATAAAGTGCATTTGTAGTAGAAGGAGGTAGAGACAAAAAATTCAACAGCTCTCTATTACGAAACGAAACAAACTCGGCTACGGATGTTTTGGTGGCAGCAGCTGTAAGTTTTATTTATTTATTTACTCGCTCATTATTTGTTTATTTTTTTTTCGCTCGTTCCTGTGGCTAGTTATTCTTAATAGTAGCAGCATGAAGGATGGCTGACTGACGAAAGTGAGAGCAAACGATAAGCGGAAAACCTGTTGGCCTGAATTTAGGTCAGTAAAACGTTCACCCGGAGGTCTAGAAATGAGAGCAGGAGTCGTCACTTTATGACGTCATCGTCGACTTTCTCGTCGTTCGTCTTTTCCTCCGCTTGGGCAAAAATAAATTCCCCTATAGAGGAACATAAAGGTAGAGGGGAAATAAAATATAAAAATTGCGTCGCTTGATGCGCTTTGGATGTAACAAGGAAGCGTTTATTTCGACGAGTAAAAATAATACCAGATGTTAAAAAGAACTTTTCACCCCGTTGTGACGTGATATATTTCCGTTCAAATATTTCAAAAGAATTATCATCATTCACTTCAATAGTTTCGTGACCGATTTTGGAAGTAAAGTAACGATTATAGCAGGCAGTGTTTTCTAAAAATAAACGGAAAAAATGTGGGAGATGTTTAACCAGGAGATATGATCAGAGTTAACTTTTAATTTATTTTCTAATATTTTTATGGTCGGTCTTTCCTTTTTGAGTTATTTATTATAATCATGATAAGCTCTTCATTTTAAAGGGCAGAGTCCTCATTTATAGTTTTGTCTCTGTTAGATTTATTATTAAATCAAAACATGAATAACAAATGTAGAAAAAAGAAAATCAGAAATGTTTTTGTTCTTATGTGCTTTAAATAAAGTATACAAAGCAGAGAGAAGATTTATGCTTCACAAGGAAGCAAATGACAAGAACTCGGAAAAGCATTTTAGAATCGTGGAAGTTCCAATGAAGTTCGATTTACAGACCACGGCATTAAACTTTCGCCCATCGCAAAATTATGATTTATATTTAGACCGTTATTATTTATCTCTAAAGAAATATACAGATAAAGAGTAACAGTTTTCCATTATTTTAAGAATTTTTGTAACTGTTCAATTATTTTTTAATATACTGTAGATATATTTTCAGGTTCTTCGGAGATCATAGTTTTACATTTCTCAATTAACTTCATTCCAGAAACTATTAAGACATAGCTATTTTTAATTTATCGCAATAAAAATATCGTGTTCGCCAAAGAATTCCAAAACTTCGATAATTCGAAAATCTTGATTGGAAGAGGCCTATATCAATCTGGATTTTTGATGCTGCACTGTACATATTTCCGTGAAACGAATGCATCCAAAAATAAGTTCTCTCAATATAATATATATGTATTATTACATAACATAATATTGATATTTTTACAACATCATTTTGACATCAATAAGTGAACATTTTTAAAAAAATCATTCCTTAATCAAATGTCCCGCATGTGTCTCATAGTGAGTTCATATAAAAAAAACGATGGCATATAAAATCAAATAATATATAAGAATACAATGCATGTTAACTCGGATATAAGTATTCATTTTTCATATTCTTAATGATAAAAAGTTAATTTTTAGAATTATGAGTTTTACGCGAGTTTTCAAATTGTCTGTCGTAGCTGACTAGACAATGAGATTTTTCAGATTGCAGTATTATACATCGAGAGAGCGGTTGATAGATTTATGACTTTATAAAACATGTGAAAATATTATTTAAAACTCGGATTCGGAGAATAAGATGATTTTATGGTGACAGAAAGGATTAAGATATCAGTTTGCGACTGGATCAGAAATACAAATTCTACTACTGCGGTAGCTTAAAAATAATTTATCTTATTTATATTTCTATATAACAGAAATATGGCTTACTCTTTCAGATATCAGGAAGTTAATACATCCTGTTGTTATTTAATTATTAATTATACTTTTAATTTCTATTTTATTTTTCGGATAAAATTTGTGTTTTATTTTAATCTAACAATAAATGTATAGACTACTGTCAAAACTTTTGCTAAATATGTTAGTATAGCGTTTTTTCATGCATCACTGAACACCATCAATTGAAATGTGAATTTAAATTTTACTTTATAAGTTTCATTAAATCTTATTCTGTTGTGGACTTAAGAAAAGAACTGGATAATTTTTTATTAAAATGTTTGAAATTCACTTATTGCATTAAAGATGCACTTCGATGATCAACAATGCGACACTTTATTTTCATTCTATTGTTGAAAAGCCATTCGATACGTTTCATTACAGATTAGGAAATACAAAAATAATTTATAAGCTAAGTTTCATTCTTTAATTTGCATTCACTTACCTCTAACTTGTAAAGGTCATTCTACTTGTGAATGAAAATTAGGCAGATTTCAAACATTAGGAAAACAAAGAGACTTGATCAGAAAGACTGGTTTTGAAAAGTCGTCAAGTTTGGCTTCATTAATTTCGCTATTATCGGAAATTTTCATATTTTATGAGCTGAGATAGCAGTTTAATTTAAACTACTTTTTATCTTTTTTCACATAATGTAGACTTAATGACTTCATTGGTGTTAAATGTGAATGACTCTCAAATCTATGGAATCTAATAAAACCTCGAGGATAATAGAGTGGATTTTTAAGACTGACTGCGGAAATCCGTTCAAATTTCATATTTATCAAAATGCTTTTTTTTTAGTTTGTAGGATTGTGGGAAAACAATTCCAATTAAAATATGTTACATATTATTGCTGCATTTGCTTAGTAAGACTTCAAAACTTGTTTCTCTATTGAAACTGCATAAGTATATATTTGTTTTATTTTTTAAATTTGATCACATTGGAACTTATCTCTATTTTTTTAAAACAATCTTCTGTAGCTTTAAATTCAAAGCACAACATGGAAATAATTCAAGAAAAATTTGACTTTACAGATATGCTTTTATTACCCGTACATAAAAATATGGCATGACTGTTAAGTGTTTAAATAAATTGATTCAATTTCATGGAAGGTACTTTAAAGTCACTTTTTCCATCTTAGAATTCCAGGCTAAGTCCTCTAAAGATCTGATTTTCGAAGACTGATTTGTCTGTCCCTGATTATTTTTGTTTCAGGTGTACTGAAAGAAATCAGACGTTCCAATTAGTGGGAACAGTCCTGATTTTTGTCTGTATGCTCCGGTTTCGTCCTTGTTTTGAATAAAATGTACTGAAATTTTCCGTTTTTTTAATAATTGCATAATTCATATTAAGAATTTTTTATAACTTAAATTTAATATTATATAAAATATTAAATTTTGAAAAATTCTCTTCGAGTTTTTAGCAGTTTGCCCCGGCTTTAAAAATATCCAAGATTTGTCTTGTTTCGCAATAAAATTCCTTGTTTCGTTTTTATATATAAATAAATAGATCATATTAAAGATAAAAAATAACTAGATTTAATTTTAAAACAGTTAACTCTTGAAGAAATTGTGCAGTGTAGCAGCATTATCGGCCATATCCAAAAAAGAAAATTTTAGGGGAAAGTGAATTTTCTGTCGCATCTAGCCAAAATGGGATTTAAGAAAAATCAAAACTGCATGGCATTCGTAGCATTTTGGCAATGTGTTTCAGTATGCAATTTAATGTTGGCGAAATACTAAGGTCAAATGGACTTAAAATCTTTGAATAAACGTATATACGAAAAATGGAGACGGCTGCAGTAACACTACACAATTCTCTTTCTCAACTTTTTACTGCTATCAGAAATGATTTTAGTGTCTTGAGTGACGACCTCGAGCGTTGAAAGCTCGCTTGTACAGACATCGGATTCAACTTTTCTACACGACGGAACAAAATTATGCGCATTAAGAAGGATTATAGAATCATATTCAGCATCATTACTACTCTGCAAATATGCTAAGGAAGCAATTTTAACTGCTTCAAATGGCTATCAATGCAATCGTACTCAATGTACTAAAGAGTTCTGTAACAAGCGAAATTATTCTTTCTCTGTAATATGAGTAAATAAATAATATTCCTTTCTCTCTATATATACAGTTTTCATCACACGATGAGATGAAATTACATCTTCCCATAGTTAGACTTGCATACACCTTATAGAGCTCCAAGTCAACCATGAAAAGACCAGTCAAAACTGCGTCTGAACTCTGAGAGAGCTGTTACTGATTTTATTTGAATTAATGTCACTTTCAAAGCTACACGAATACTATTTTATGATCATCCTCACAATTTGAAAGTGGACAAACATCCGTCCCTCCATTTTCCAAACTTTCTCGTCACGCCAGTGTAAGGACGTTTGACCAAGAATGGCAGATTGAACGTGCTCTTGGCCTGCATATATGGTAGATCTTCGGTCGATTCGAGTCTTAAACTGGCAGTCCTCCAATTCCAAATCATAGACTCTGCCACCAGGCCACCACGACCCTTCAGAGAGCTGTTAATAAAAATAGAAAATTAATATTTTTGAGATTTGAAAAGAATATTGTTGGTATGAGCAGATATTACAAAAAATTTATATTCACACACAAAAGAGGGTACTATTCATACATAACGAAGGGGAATATTCATATATAACGGAGGATAATAGTCATACATAACGAAAGGCAACAGGAGTAGCCTGGAACATGAACTAAAATATAAATAATTTTCAAACGAAATGGTTTTTTATAGAAATACAGATCGCTTCAAAACGAGGAGGAGCTCTATTTGTAGTTTTCAGTTCTATAAAGACTTACTTAGACTACATATAATTTTAGTTTGAAATAAAATAGTATCGAATTAAACAGAATTGGAAACTCTAAGGGATTATTTTGATTATATTTGGAGAGCCAATGAACTGCAGTGGCCGGGAGGTTATTTCTCGGCTTTAACATCAGATTTTCAGGTTCGAAACCCGATTCCGCAAAAGATCCGCCGTGTTTGTGGGCCTGGTGTATGTTAAACTTGACTTCTAAGGCCAAATATCCTCCCGCTGGTGCGACGTTTGGAGAGAGGGTCATATCATTTGATGGTGGTTCAAAATTACGAGATCCATCCCCAAATAACCATCGTTTATTCATAGGATGCATATATTTTAAACATGGAAGAAATTTAGAATTTCAACCAAGTCTTTTATTTTAGCATCTTTCAGTAAATTCGATACGTCATCCACCGATTAAATTTTTATATCACTCACTTTTTCAATTTCATCAATTCACGTTTATGCAATACATGCTAACTGCGCCAAATTAAATTTGAAATCCACGGCTCATTTTTCAGATAAAGAAAAGACTTGACGTCATGCAAGCCATGTGGTTGTGACGTCACGTGAATTGACAGGGATAAAATATGAATGGTTACGTTGAGAGAAAGAATTTACCACATATATTTATCTGCCTATAAAAATTGTAATGAATCGCTGTTTACAAAATAATCACTATTTTTCAAGAAAATAGAAAACAAGACAAAAGTCATAGAATTTAATTTATTAATAAAAATATTCTCCCACGAACGCTATAAATAATATTTCTAAACAATCATCATTGTGCACTTCCTAGAAATGATTGCAATCGATTGCAATCTGACAACTCAATAATTTTCGAAAGGAAACCACCACCTCACTCAATTTATTGTGCAGCTCACGGAGAGATTTCAGATTGACCTTACGACAATAAATATTCCTCCCACTGCCTAAGAGTACTTTCACTCAACCTAGATTATCAGGCCAACTCTGCTAACTTCTTCATACAAGTTAAGTGTGTCAAAGAGATAATTTAACCGGGCTTAGTTTTCCTGAAGGAGTAATAACGAAATTTCTTAACTTCTAATCAGGCCAGATTCATCCCATCAAAGCTTCTCACAGCAATTATAGGGAAGATAAGTAGTTCGATCGAAATGAACTTCCTATTTTACAGTTACACGATGGATTAAGAAAGGCCCACACAATGCATTTAATTAACGATTCAGATGTATTGTACATGCATTTATTGTTTCAAAATCTATATTACCTTTTAAAAGAGAGTAATTTTTCGTCCAGCTATTAAGAGGTCTTAATAGTCCATGATTGGAGACCAATTTTACTAATCATTAGTGTGGGGTTAATTATGGACATAGCTGTACAATTGCAGCTATTGTTATAGCAGCGTACTTATTTAAAACACTGTGCGGACTTACCGAGAAAAAAAAGACGAAGAAATCTTATGGTGTTACAAATCAGCAAGACTTGATATCTGAAAACAGCTGCTTATTTAGATAATTATAATTTCCGTGACATAATTTGTATTTTTTAGAAATATTTGTAAACCTCTACATTTAATCCAGAGATTATATTCTTTAAATTTTAAATATTGTATATTCACTTTAAATAATCAGAGCCTAAAATCATAAAATTATTTTCATTTCTGCTGTGAATCGCTGATTACATACGTTGAAGCGCAACCTAACCAAGATGTATGAATCAACGGCGTGATGAAAGTTGGCAAAGTTTGGCGCTTTCTTGAACCTTTACGAAATTTTCTATTTTTTATTATAGAGATCCAACAATTTTCTCACCAAGTTAAACTGAGGCAAAAAGACGGCCAGTGAAAAGCCTTGGCTCAATTCATCCCCATGTTCCGAGGTGTTAACTGTGTTGAAAATTATTTTAAATCTTCCGAGTGATTAGCAGTATTATTTCGAAGCTTTAAACGTCTTTCTTTACATGTAAACTGCTTATTTATTTTTATGGTATTTTTATTTGCTATTCAAGTAGTTGTGGAAGTTAGATAGTTTTTTATTTTTATTTATTTTGTGGTCCCCAGAATTGATTAGATTGGAGCTTGTGCAATCGGGCACAAGTTCCAGGATGACTCATCTGCTACGAAAACAAATGCATGATTTGTGATTATATTTTACAGACCATCAATTTTATGTGAGCTTTGTTATACACTGTAATTTAAAATGCCTTAAAAGTGCAAAAGAGCAATTATTTGTTTATACCTTACCATTATTGCAGAAACAGAGAAAATTAACAAAATTATTGCATTTCCATACGTAAAACTTTACATCAACGCACGAAAAAGCATATAAAATGAGAACGGAAGGGGTTTGCCCACAACAAAGAACAGGCGGAATGGGTGAGACTTAAATTTCTACGAATCTTTTAGAGATGACACCCAAATTCTGAAAAACGTACCTAATACCTGTGTCATTTCAGATTGGTTGTTGCTTCAGTTCATGAGACAGAGCTTGATTTAATAAGGCGAACCAAGAGTGGATAAATTAGAAGATTATGCTTGTTTCTGGGATTTCTGATTCATATGAAATGTAATTCACAATACCTGTATCAGATTTACGTTATATTTTGGATTTATATAACGCTTTGAATTGCTTGTATAACTTACTGGCAGCATTGTCTGTCTGTTAAATAAACGCATCGCATTCGACATTTTCCTCAAGTATGCTAGTAATAGAATGTTACTAATTTCTTATATTGCCATTGTGCATTTGCTGCATTTTTACTGTTTATTGTAAATACTTCCCTGTATGCTAGCTGCAACTGCATTGTGTGTTTTATGATTTTGTTGTATTATATTATGTTATTTTCTAGCTTCCTGTTTTTTTCTTTTCTTTTATTAATTTTTAGTGTCGTGTACTTATTAATCAAAAAATTGTGTATAGGAGAGTGAATATTTATTATTAACTCCACAACTATCTTAACTAGGACTGCTTATTTTTAGCATATTTTTTTATGAAGCAGCGTACCTTGTATCGAATTGTTGCACTTTTAATATCTCGAATAACTATTTTAGCTTTCTTCGGAACTGCTTGTGGTCGAAATTTGCATATCTGTAAGGACAGGTCAAACTACATATTATTTTTAATAGAATCAAAAACAATTAGATTGATTCCAGCTGAAAAATAAAAAGGCCCACCCGAACTATGTTTTTTAATTCCTTTATAAAAAAAAAGAAAAAGAAATCATTATTTCTCAAATCTTCGATGAAACTGGAAAATCAAAGAAAATTGTAATGTCTTTGGAAACTCCGTGGTGTATAGAAACGCTCTATACACACTTTAATTTCAATAAAAAAAATATTTCACCGCACTCTCCATATGATCTAGCCCAACATTTTAAAATTCCGATCTTACTCGAATTTCAGACTTTCTACAAATAATTTGCTAGATTAAAGTCCACTCTTAAAGTCACTCGAGAAACAATTGGGAAAGGCCTTCCAAGTGTGAAACGTGGTCAGATCATGAGGAAGACTCAAGATAATTCTCCAAATCCCATACTAAAGATCTTGAAGCCCCAGTGTCAGATTTTACGAGCAGTCTATGCGCACAGCGGATCTTCGGTAGAATCAGGTCTCGAATCCGTGACCTTCCGATTTCCCAACCAAGACTACAACCATGTTACCGCAGTTTCTTATGCTTTGACAAGGTAGTCTGGCACGTGTAAGCTTCTAGTGACAGTTAAATCCATTAACTAACTAGCGCATCTAAGCGTATATACTTAGCCTCAAATTTAAAGAAGATATTGATCCTTTACATTCCAAATTGCTAAATTACCTGTGCTCATCTTATTAACAGCCATTTATAGTATTAAGTCTCATGCAACTGTCTGAATACACCCAATTAACTGTGAAATTCGTGATCTTTCAACAGATAAGTGAAGAGTTTCTAAAAACAGAATCTCCGTCTGTTTCTATATTTAAAGCTCTCATCACTAAGTGTCGAGGTTGATTACAAAGTTCAAACTACTCTGGGAAGAGAGTAGCGAGGGGTTTTTCCTTGAACATGAAGGCTCTGAGTAAAAGAAAAGACAGCAGAAGCTTAAGGAGTAAAAAGAAAATGAACAATCATCCGAAACGTTGATAATATCGTGTAAGTACAAAAGAAAAGAAGTTATGTTTTCATTATAAGTTTAGTATAATGATTTTAACACGACTTCCTTTCAAAATTAGCAAAACAGTCACACATAATCAATGTAATAATTAGAAATGAAGTAATACAAGATAAAGGGCGGCCTTCGAAATACAACAATCACTTTTTGCTTCTAGATGAATATTGAGAAAGAAATTGATTTGCTAGATGAAATAAGTGTAGGAAACATGAAAATGATATTGTTTGTATCGATGTTATTCATTTTTACTTTCATGTTATATTAGCAGATTTACCTATCTGCATTTTACCCAAATGGTATGGGCACCACGGAATGTGGATGAGTTGCTCAGGTTTCATATGAAGGAACTCGCCCGCCTAGGGTTACATAAATGGGGGGGGCTCTCAGTCCCCCCTCCAGTGATAGTACGTACCTCCTACGGGAGGGGTAGGGCCGTGAGGTTGTGTTGGCCATTAGGACCCAACCTCAGTACTAGTTTCTGTTGCAACGACTGTCATTCAGATTTCCCGTATGCCTAGGCAGGTCGGGGTGACTGTAGACTTATGGTTACCTATCTGCATTGTAAAATTTTTTCATGTTTCTGATAATTAATATTTTCTATAAAAGCAGCTGGTAACAAAACTCTGAGCTTTACTGAGCCGGAATAAAGCAGGTCATCAAACATTTTTAAAAATTCGAAAATGGTAACTACGGTAAATATGAGTTCACACCTTTGATTTCAAACTGTTTGAAAAGCAGTTAATGTTTTAACAGCAGATATGAGACTAATGTGTTTACAAACCGCAAAAGGAATAGGGTTTTAACAGTTTCATCAGAGTCAACTTTCTTTAACTTTTATTCAGTATTCAAACTTTAGTTTCGTGGCTAGATCCAATATATTTGCGCCTCTAGTAATGTACATAAACTTCACTTATGTACTTAACTGCAGAAAAAAAAACTTAATTTCGTTATAATTTTTTATTTAAAATAATAAATAAATAACAAACACTATTGTTTCAAATTTCATAAAAAAAATATATGTCCGATCAGAAAGATTTTTGTTAACTCCTAGCCTTGTTGAGATAATAGAGCTTCACTGAAAAAAACTTCACTCTAGTCTAGTTTTATCCAAATAAAAACAAGTAAATATATTGCAGAAAAAAGAATAATACTTGAAATTATGAGTTAGATGACAATAAACAACAAACAATAATGATGAATATTGCCAGAAGACTTCAGCCATTAAGTCTGAAAAAAATGGAATATTATCAAATACTTCATTATCTAGACATAACAGAGTCACGTTTTTATTTTGAATTTGGATAGATCACGCTTTACGAAAGAAAAACTTATCAAACGATCTGCAGAATGATACATTTTAATCACAATACATTATCGAACCCTGTCGTTGCAATTGGAACGACTTGATACATCCCCCTTTACCCCCGACCTAATTTTATTATTCTCCAAAAAAATTAATAAGTAACTAAACAGACAACAACAGTTAACAACCCCCCTCTAGTTGATTAAATGGGCTTTCACTTTTCTTGCAACGCTTTACTCTGCCTTTTTTTCCCTTGATTGTTTATTGTTCAGAAAGTGAAGAGCGAAGAAAGTAAGTGAATCGCCTGTGGCATTCTTCTGAACTGGAAGATCCATTCCATGTGACCGCCATTACAGCGTAGCATTGGCAACCAGAATGTAGCACGTGAACTAACACAACAGGGAGAAACCGCGCACACTCTACTGCAGCAACCGGAAGATTTTTGAATCTCTCGTGCTAAAGCCAACAACCCCAAAGTGGAACAGCAGACAAAAAGGGTTTATTTCCTGTCAGAGGAATAACTGTGCCACGTTGATAGCATTTCACTTTTTCTAGGCCATTCTTTTCTCACCTTCGCATTATCAGGAGAATGGGAGGTTAGCGGTTCTGATGGTCAGATAGAAGGAATTGTCGTCCTTTTCATTTCTTTCCTTTCACGACCAAAGGGGCACTGGACTCTGGAACATTGTCTTACTGCCCGATACGAACGGTAAAGAAGAAAATAGAAAATTCCGAAGGAAAATCTGATTTTTTTTTATGTGCGTGTTTATAAAAAGATTTTATCTTCTGAGCCTTTGTGTGGTGGAAAATGTTTTTAGAGGTTGCGAATAGTTTTTATTTTAGCCGACAGCTGTTCGAGAGTGAGAAAGGAAAATGGCGTAATTTCTGCGAAATGCTGAGAAATTCCTGAAAATTGCAGAATTTTAGAAATTGGGGAATTTTTTATGGCAATAGCTTTTGATTGCTTGCTGTATTAAAGTATAGATTTATAGGAGCAGAATTTTCGCAAAATGAGCAATTCTAACTAAATGAAGTAATTTCAGAGAAATGCAAAGAAATTTCTGAAAATTGCCGAAATTTAGAAATCGTGGAATTTTTTTATAGAAATAGCTTTTTGATTGTTTACTGTATTAAAGCATAGATTTATAGTAGAAGAATTTTTGTAAAATGACTAATTTTAACTAAAAAATGGAATAAATGAACTTTAATAATCTGGGAGTAAATTTCAAGCAAATGATTTCTTCCGAAAAGTGAGGCAATTACATTCTTAATCGTGGCAGTCTGATTGTTTAGATAACAGCAAATAAGAATCAGAAAATCAAACCATGGAAGCTTTTGGTTATGCATTTGCTTTATAGGAAGATAAATTTTCATTTTCAGCATTTCTTGCGTGGAAAAGTGAAGCATCCTTCCTGGTCATGATTTTTGAAGTGCAATATAACTCAGTCCTTCAGTCTTTTTTATACTATGATCTCTTTGGAAACAAGTAAAATATATAATTTTTTTATAAAGTCTGATTTAGATCTCTTACGCAGAAAAATTATATAATTTCAACTGACTAAAATTGCTTCTATTTTTTTATGGCGATTGGTCATCTAGCATCAGGAATCCCTTTAAAACACTCAACCAACATTTGTCATCTATTGAATTTTAGAAGACGGGGAAAATCCCCATTCTAAAGTTATCAAAATTGACTCGTTGGTGCGTTTTTGCTCTTATTTTTAACAACTAGCATCATTAAGGGATGGGTATCACCTGAATTCATTTCGTAAAATTTTAATACAAATCCGCTAATCATGTAAGCTACTTCTACGATAAAGTCAGTTATTTTAAAGCCATCTGCGACACCTGCTTTTTCCAAGTATTCTCACTACCAAAAAACTATAAGTTTTATTTATTATTTTCATTAATTATTATTTTTATTTATTGTTTAAACTTTTATTTTTATTATTACTACTGCTATGTTTGCTAGAATAAAGTCAAGTTATATTAAAGCTAACTGGGACTCCTCTTTCCCCTCATTCACAAAGCGAATAATTAGTTTTATTTAATATTTTTAGTATTAATAATTATTTTTATTTATTTATTAAATTATTCTTAATACATTATTACATTTTCTTATTGCTACTACTTTTGAAATACACTTGTAATTTATTTGTTACACACATATGTAAGGGAAAGGAGGGTAAGAGTACGCACCTAGCGGAATTTTCGTTATAAAAATGAGAATTGAAAAGTTAGAGCCTCGAAAATACACCGAATCATAGTCTATTAACTTAGAAAGAAGGGTACAAAAAAAGAAAATTTTTGCTTTAAAAAAATATATATTGTGAAACGCAAGGAAAAAAAAAATGCCAAATGCGTACGTACTCTTACCCGACGTGGCGGGTAAGAGTACGCAGGACGTGAGGCCAAGAGTAGGCGGGCCGAAAAAGTCGAAGTTTCTTAGATCTTTTTGCAGTAGTTCGAAAAAGTTGCGAACTCCTATCATTAAAAAGTGTGTAAAATCTTATAACTCTGAATTGATATTTTCTGTCGCCTCAATGGGCAGAAAGTTGTGAAAATTGGACTAAAAATGGTTAAAATTCAAAAATTAATAAAAAATCTCAGATTTCGTTGATCTGTTTGCGGTAGTGCTAAAAGTTACTATTTATTAACAATACCTTTACAAAATTTCAGAATTATAGGTTAATATCTTCTGCCGCCTCAACGGCGCTGAATATTGGAAATTAAAGGCGCATTTTTAAACAAATACACGTTTTACTTATATCATTATAATGCGAATAGAAACTTGATTAAACCTTTGAAACATACAAAATTGCAAACGCACTATTTTTCGTAATAAAAAAAGCCTAAAAAATAGCCTAATTCAAATATTGTTATTTCCAAAATTAAGAAATCATAATTTTTAATATTTAAAAATAGTAAAAATCATAAAATTTAAACCCATAATTCATAAAATATTGTTTCTAATCTCATTTTTTTATAATAATAATAATAATGATAAAATAAAATGCAAAGTTTTGTTGGAATGGCTGCTTCAAATTAAAGAGCGGAGAAGAGTATGCATATCTGGTCTGTGCGTACTCTTAGCCGCCGATGTATTGCTTCTCTAAATCGTCCATAGATGACCGTAGCATTCACTAAAGTTAAATTCTAATGTGGCCTCGTTGTTCGGAAGGGAACAAATCTCATAATAATATTTACTTTGAAAGCAAGCATTAGTCCTTTATTTACAAAAAAATTAAGATTTCTTCACAGAAAAATTACATGCTAATATAGCGAAATCATATCTTACCTGATAAATAAAAGACAGCAAGGGTGAAAGGAATAATGGCGGTCTCTTGAGAGAGCTGAAAACACATGTGTTGATATGATCACACTCGCTTCTGCTTGTACTGTTGCCAACAGGGAAAAAAAACACATGCGTACTCTTACCCCCACTTCCCTTATTAAGAAATTGTAATTTTTCATGAATTTTTCAATGTTCAGAAAGAATAAGGGTTAAAATGCGTTTTGAAAAGGTAAATAAAAATAAACTGAATTTAAAAGAACGCATTTCAATGAATGAGACATTCATGAGATGAAACAGAATTAAATCCATTTTCTTGCTTTTAGGTTTTAAAATTCGGTGTTTCTCAACAATTTATTCACATTGCATGAAAAAATAAAATGAAAATCAAAAATTAAATTTACCTATTTCTATCAAAAATCAATAAGAAAAGGTAATAAGAAAGATAAAATTGCTTGCATGTCTCGTCGCTAGTTAATTAAATTAAATTTTTAAATTTGAAATTTATGTCTGTAGTAAAGAGTTAAAATTTAAGTAATGGTAACAAAGAGAATAAAATTACAATTTTTTCGTAATATTTATTAATGTGAGATTGAATCTTAGTATGATTGAGATCATAGTAATTAATAAATTACGTAAGAACGAATTCTCATTTTCATATTAATCAGTATTATACATATTAGTGAGGGTTTAAGATTATTTTGGTGAATTGTACAAGACACAAATCTATAATTTGTTAATAATAACTTTGAAATCATGTTCCAGATTTTAAACGGATGGTGGATTATATTAAAAATTTTTGTAAATCATTGAATTGCCAGTTATGAAATTTTGTATACATATGTATGTAATAATTTAATTTTTTAACGTCCTTTAATAATTTTTAACGATACTTCATTTTTAATTACTTCTACTTCCATCGTAAGAAGAGCACTTCTACTTTCACTTCCAGTCACGAGTCTTTTCAGGGGAATACCCCTTTTCCCGTACATAACCTCTCTGCTCATTGTTAACTGCCCTTTTTACTTTTTCGTATACGAAGTATACAAAGAGAAAGTATTGTAATCGTCAAAAAATTTGAACTCGAGATTTTGACGAATCTCCACGTTTTAGACCTCCCTGATTCCGAAAAACACAATTTTGGAATTATGTCTGTCTGTATGTCTATGTGTCTGTGAACACCATAACTCGAAAACTATTAGAGCTACGGGAATGAAATTTGGTATGTGGTCTTTAAACATAATTTGTAGGTTTCTATCAAATTTTGGACAAAATCCGTCAACGGGAAGTCTGTCTGTCTGTATGTCCGAAGTCATGTGAACACTATAACTCAAAAACTTGAATAGCTAGATGGATAAAATTTGGTACACAGTTTTATCGCCATGAATGTAGGTCTGTATAAAATTTTGGGCGAAATCCGTCAAAGGGTGACTGTCTGTCGGTCTGTATAATCGCATACTTGTATCTCATAAGCCCTTTGGCTTAGATAAATAAAATTCTATATCGCGGATGCTAACATTAATTATATATCTGTACACAATTTTCATCTCAATCGGTTAAAAAACAGGTGTTTTAATTGCATATTTAGTTCAAAATGCACATTACAACTGTGTGTTGGCGAGCGTTTCGCTTATTTTACTTAAGTGAGTATGGTTGGCGTTTGACCTTGGCAGAAATTGTAGCGAGCCGCAAACACGCGCTTCGGAAATTATGGCAATCCCCAAAACGAAACTTTGTTTTGACATTCCTCAGATGGACTCCTGTGATTAACCAGAGGTGTGGTGAAATGTTGTGCGATATCTAGAGTAAGATTTCGTACTCAAAAACGTTAAATAAAGTTGTTGTACCTCAGAGCGCGTAAAAATTGCGAACATACGCAATTTTTTTGCAAAATATTAAGTTTTTGGGAATTCATACATTTTATATGTTTCATTGTAAATCACCATTCATAATTTTTTTCAAAATAACCAGACCTTGGGTAAATACCCCAAAAATATTTACCTACCAACTGGGTGTTTACCATCCCCACATTACTGGTCGTATGCGAGAAAGTTTCGGGGAGGTCACTCCCGCTGGTTTGCTCTGATTTTAATTGTAGCGACAGCACACGGCCGGCGTTGTCCGCAAGAATGATCATGGAGTGGACTCGTAAATATGATCTAAGGTGCTAAAATAACCTGAACACCTTTCAATGCCTGAATTTTTAAAAAATCTTACGTTAATAATCCGTGGACTATCTTTGAAAATGCTTCTACAATCACTCTAAATCTGAAGATGTTCCATACATTAGGATATAAAATTTTAAATATCTTTAAAAAAGATAATATAAACAACGTTCATTTTTTAAAATTTATACAAAATTTAATATCAAAAAAATTTAATGCCCCACGAATTTTAATTTTTAATTTTTTAAACTTATTCTTACATTATTATCACTTGAAAATACATTTTAAACAGATCTGGGTATTATTATGTTATTTCATGAAAAAATTCATTTTAAGAAAATATTTTTATGCATGCATGTTGAATTTTCATTAAAATGTTGCGTTTTTCTGAACTAAAATAAACTTTTAATAATCTAAATGGAATTGAAACTTAAAATGGATGCCCAGATTTATTTTAATGCGTAATAGAAATCTTAATTTTATTTTATTTAATCATCTTAGCACTTAAATTTAAATATCTTATTTATTTAATCATCTTAAATTTTTTACATTTTCCTCAAAAATTAAGGTGCATGGAGCATTTCAAAGGCATACAAATTTAAACAAAACGTTCTTTCGAAAAAAAAGTAATATCAAACGTACTTACTCTTCTGAACCCCTTAACTATTAATTTTTTTAACAGTACATATTTTAACCCCTTAACCGTTGTGCTCGTACGGGAATCTAATTATCGCATTTTTAGGCTTTTAAACTAAAATTTAATCATTAATTAATTAGCTTAATAATTTGACATAAAAATTATGTAGAATCCATAAACATATCAAGTATTCTAAGTCTTCTTAGATGCATGAAAACGACAGTCCCTTTCCAAAACAGAAGGGACCATCTTATTAGATAGCAAAGAAAATAAAACTGTTAAAGGGTTAATAGTATTTAATTCACATAGAAGCAAATAATTTGGAGATAAAATATTAAAAAAGATATTCCATAGTGTGGTAATTCTTTTTATCAATGTCAAAGTTCACCATTCCCTCAAATAATTCACTAACCAAGCACTTAATGTAATTCTTTGTGTTCCTAGAGAATGTGACTGAATTCTACTCTCATTAGTATACACAAAGAATCACTATTTAAATGTGTGTTGGTTTGTTGTCTTTTTATTGACCTTAATTTAGTCCTTCAGTTGAATAATTTGTGACGTCTGCGCAACGCCATTAGCACAACAAAGTAAGGGACTAGAAATCATTTGTCTCATTCTTTAGCAATTTAAAATATAAATTTCTCCAACAATTGCTGTTGTAACTTTTTACATTGTTACAGATCTCTCAAGACGGAATTAATGCGATTAAATAACCCATACAAATTTGAACTATCATGTTTGAATGGGATATTAATTTTGGTATTCTGTTTGCATGAGATAAGGTTCCTGAATCTTTATCCACTCTTGTTTCGCTCTTCGGGTGGAAAAATGTTTCGTCACCTCATTCTGGTCAGAAAAATTATTTCACAACCCCTAAGTTTGAATATAAATAAGAAATTGAAATTCATGATAACAAAAGGAAATTCATATTTTCATTTATTAAAATTCAAGGAATTTCGGAATAATTTATTTACAATGCTATGAATATGTCACGTCCATTAAAAATAGACATCTAAAATTATCCCACTCAAGACAGACTTAATAAAACTATTAGGGGAAAATGGTGTAAAACCGGGTAGCTAAGACTCGAAAGTGCAGTGTTGGAGCTAAACTATTCGACATAAATCTTGTCATATTTTATTAAAATATTGATTGTTTATCGGAACAATATATCTTTCTAGAAAAGTCATAGCTTCAATACTTTTTAGCAATGATTTTTTAATAAAAAAAAAAGTCAAATCACTCGGTTTCACCCCACTAGAGGGTTAAAATCGGGTAAACATGTTAATTTTATGGTAAATTAGGAAAAATAGGTTTTCAGTGGAAAAGTAGCAGACATATTTATTTTATATGACAATTAAAGAAAATTAGTTACAAAATTCACATATAAAGAAAGCAATTGCCTTCTTCCTCCGCACCACTGCAGCTTTCGTGGACACAGCTAAGACAGTTTTTACATTGGATCCACTTTCTAATTTATTTAAATTAGAAAATACATCATGAAAATATAAACAATTAATGTCTTATGTGTTTTTATCGTTTTCAGCGGAAGAACCCTCAATACTGTCTGGCCGGTCTTGAACTGTTTGGGGTACTCGGTTTTGCCCTAAGTGCAGAGGTTATAAAAAACGAAATAGAATCGCGCAATTATTGCATGAATCTTGATTGTTTCGTAGGGCATAAATACTTAATTAACATCTAATAAAGCTGGACTAAATATAGTTTTTATAACTGTAATAATTATATGAAGTAAGGATAGTTTGAAATCAAACAAACATTAGAGATTTGACGTCTTAAAACAAATAAACTTTCACAGAGGCAGTAAATTCAGCAGCAACAATAATCCACTATGACCGTTTCTTTTTCTTGACTAGGTGGAGTGTAATTCAGAATCTGTCCGCTATAAAGGAGAACTAAATAGCACCAGTATCAAGGTACCCTGTTTTACCACACTCGTCCCTATACCATTATGTTTGAATGATATATTATTAATTTGTTTGAATGGGTTACTATTAATTTTGGTGTTTCTTTATCATCGAATAGGGTTGCCGAAATGTTTTGCACTCTTGTTTCGCTGTTCGGATTTAAAATGTTTTCGAAAGTACATTTCGGTCAGAAAAATTCTGTCGAAACCTTTAAACTGAAAAATAAATAAGAAAATGAAATTGTAATTCTTGATAAAAAAATTTTTAAAAAATTAAAATCAGTTATTAAATAAAATCAAAATTTCTATTAAAATCAGTTATTAAATAAAATCAAAATTTCTCTTAAAATCGTTAAACCAACTTGAATTTTTTAACTAGTTTTGATTATAAGTGTAGAAGAATCTAAAAAGAAACAGGCAGTATAGAATTTTTCAAGACCCTCAAGTTTCTCATTGGGGTCTCGCCTCACAGTTTTAGGCACGAAAATATTTCAGAATAAAAATATTAAGTAGCGTAATTTACTAAAAATATCCAAAATAACCTAGAATGAGTTAGGTCGTCTTGAATGCTGAAATAATTGACTTATTAGAAGTTGTTTGAAAAAGGTTGCTAGAAAGCTGTATTACTCCCGAACTTAGCTTCCAAAATAAAAATTATAAATTTTATTGAGTTCATAGAAGAATATTAGTTAGGCAGAGGCGTAAATTAGCTGTAAGTCATGTGCGTGACGAGCTTTCATTTACTACATTGTCAGCCGATAGGGAAAAAAAACATATTTTATTCAGACTGCCGTTCTTCCGCCTGTATTGATTTTTATTTATATTTACAATTGTTAGCCTAAGCAGGTTAATAATAATTATTATATTTGTTGATGGGATTATCTGTGGTAATGTCTAGTAAAAATGAACAGAAATTCTTTCTTTAGTTTTATTTGTGAAATAAATTAAAAATTTTCGCTTTGTTTCAATTTTTAATGTCAATAATAATATTTTATTTAAATTCCTATACTATTATATTGCACATCTTATTCCACTGAATATATTTTCAGTTAAAATTAATTATTAAATAAAAGTAAAGCTTCTATTAAATTCAGTTAAACCAACTTGAATTTTTTAAGTAGTTTTGATTGTAAGTGTAGAAGAATTTAAAAAGAAACAGGCACTATAGGAGTTTTCAAGACCCCACATTGGGGTCCCGCCCATGACCTTCTCTTGTAAAGCTAAATTTCGCCAGGCACGTGCATTTTTTTTAATACTTAGCAGTGCCGATTCATTAAGTATTAATAGAATTTAATTAAAAAGTATCACTGAAAAAAGCTGATTAACAAAATAGTGAGAATTCAATTACTTTTATGAGACTTTGAAATGCACTTTTTTGGTAATGCTGCTATCTCAAAACGGTGCACTAAAAGCATCCCACCGCAGCTCACTGCTTAAGCTTATGATTCACGATTTGTAGAAAAAAGAATTCTTCCAATACTGTATAATGAGTTAGGTTTGTCAGAAAACCTGCAATGCTACATATTGGAGAAAATTAACTTCCAAGTGCTCAGTAAAGTTCACCTCCTAATTTTAGTTTATATTCCTTTATACTTGGAAATGCCTGCTTAAAGGTTATTAATCAATGAAAATCTAATTGTTTACGAAATTTACTTGGACAGCTAATTTGAATTTAGAACAGTTACTTTATAATTGTCTTATAATACACTAAACTCCAAAAGTTAAGATATAGTTTGTTTTTTAGTCTAATTTGCAAAACATAAAAATTAAAACAATTGTGTATTGAAGGGTTATTTATCGAATTTTACCTAATTTTAGAATCAAGCAGAATTTACAATTAAATTATTACATCTTTTTTACAAAACTCTACTGTTGGATAAAAATAATAAATGAAAGGTATCCATTAAAAATAAATAAATGAGTTTTATTAAGGAATGTGTCCTCCCCCAACAGCGACATGGGAAGCAAGGGCCATTCAGGGAGCAACGCTTTTTCAAGCTCATTTGGCGACCTCGGAGGGGTACTTGAAGCAGCCACCTGTCTTCCAAGATAGTCTCAAAGATGCTCTATGGGATTAAGGTCCGGAGATTGAGCTGTCCAGTCCGTTCTCCAAACCTTGATCCTGAAGATATTCCCCGACAAGACTAGCTCAGTTAGGTCGAGCATTATCATCCATAAGGATGAATTCCTCACCAACAGCACCAACATACACTGGTGGACAAATGCTTATAAGTTTAATAAATTTCAGTTTGTTGCATGGACCCTTATAATTTAGCTTCTCTTAGAGTGTACTGAAATTTACCTCGTTGCAATGCCGATATCTTTCTGAATATTAACAGGATTGAACTACAAATTTTATATAAATTGTACAATATATTTGGCTTTGAAGTTATGCAAGAAAAATTTCTCTACATTCGTATATGCGCAGTAAAAAATTATTTACTCTTAAAACTCTTATTTCCTGTAATATTCAAATTATGTTATTCAAATTTTAATACAAAGATTTTTCTACATATTGCCAAATATTCTGTAAGTTTCGTACAATTTGTTTGAAACCTCTGCATGTTATAGAAAAAAACATGCGGAAAAATTAGCGATTTTTTAAAGAAACCTTTATATTTTCACAAATATTTTTGCTATTTTTACGAATATGATGTAAACACATTAAACAGAACCATTGATTAAAATTTCAACACTTTATTAACTTTCTGTGGAACGGGGTGGGCCAAATATTTTTCATATTCATCAATTTGTGGACAGTCCCCTAAAGGTCCTAGTGACCGAATCTTCACTGTAAAATGTGAGTTCCGACGATTGTATGTCCCACTATTCTCCACAACTGATTGCGAATCATTGTATTCTTATTAAGTCCAAATTTTCTGCATCTTAAAAATGACCATTTGACCACCAGTGTATGATCTGATTATACGGAAGGAGGATCTCGTCTCTATTTCTCACAGTAGTGAGAGTTCCTCAGTGGAGCACATGGAGGTCTGTGTGATTAGCCAGAGAGATTCCATCACAAGCCATGATTCTACTTCCTCTATAATTGCGTCTTTCAAAAATTCGAGATTGATTGTATCTGGTACCTTGTTCTCTCCATCTGAGCACGCGACCTGAATCACTCTCCAGAGTAAACCTCATCTGGACTAATCTGTGAAAAGTACAGAGACTCACTGCTGAATGGTCCAGGTAACGTACTCTTTTGCACAACGTAAACGGGCACTTCTCTGTCGTCGATTAAGAAGGACACACACAAATTGTCTTCTTGCACACGATCCTTGATTGTTAAGAGGTCTTCGCACCGTAGTAGATGATATTTTCGTGATGATTTCGCAGGGTTAGATTTCGCATAGTGCCTACCTAGGCTATGGCCTAGGATGCAGCAAGTCAGAGCAGCGTATACAGAAGAAATACCAACCAAATTAAAATAAACTGAAAATTTCAAATAATGCTATTTTAAGAAGGTCGTATAAAGTACTGCTTTTTGAATTTATATCCACATGTATTAAATAATAATTTATGCAATGGATTTATGATACTTATCTCTACGATTTGTTTTATCTTGCTGAGTGACGGGTAAAAGGCATTTTCTGTTTCTCTCTCACATGCACTCAGTGGAAACCAAGTGTTGAATTTCTTGTAAATTTCTGATGCTTTAGAAAATTTACAAGAGCGCCTTATGCAAAAGCGTTTTCAGGTTGCTGCGCTATATCTTTCTGAGGGTTGGAGGGGGCACAGAATAATACACTTTGGCCTAGGACGTAAAAACGTGTGAATCCGCTCCTGCCCAAAAGAGAGAAATATATTCAAAGACTCGTTAAGAAATTAATATTTTTACCAACATTACAAAACATAAAAAAATGCATCTAGATCATTTTATTAAAATTGAAATAATAAATATGAGATTATTTACTGCAAATATCAGGGATCGATAAAACGCAATATACAATCAGAAATCCGTATCCAAATTTTTAAAATTAAATAATGTGTGAATAACAGAATTACACAAAAAAGTCTCTATCGGATTTAACCGTTTAACTAAAAAGCCCGAGAATACTAGTGCATCGAATTATCGCATTTTTAGTCCTAAAACTAAAATTTAATCATTAATGAGCTTTATAATGTTACACAAAAATTATGTAGAATCTATAAACATCTGAACTATTATATGCCTTCTGAGATGAATGCTAATGACAGCCCCTAACAAAGCTCTGATGACAGCTCCAAAACAGAAGGGGTCATCTTATTAGATAGCAAAGAAAATAATTCAGTTAAAGGGTTAAAAACAAACCGACTCAATGGAAGGCAGAAAATAAAAGTAATAAAAGTCACTCATTAAGTGAACATTTGTATTCATATGAAATGACATCAGAAACTCCGAATTATAAGTAGTTCAAGAAAAGTTCACTTCATTGTTTAATTCGGCTAATAAAATACTCTGTTTAAAGTATTAAATAGAGTAACACAAAAAATTTTAATATTATGGAAAAGTTAGCGGCATCTTTCCTACTTTGCAGCTACAGAATCCACTGACCCAAAAATTAATTATTAGGAAGTTTCGATTTCATTTGATCATGAAAGCTTGTTTATCAACGCATTGCAGTTCAAGAGATGACATCTCGTCTGGCTGTTTTGCTTGAAAGAATGCCAAGATCATTTGATTATGGACAGAAAAAAACATCAGACTCCATTATGCAAAAGAAGTGGAATAATCCACTTTTTTTTATACGAAGGGCAATTCATTTGTCAACATCTTCTTTCTTCTTTCATTTGCTTTCAGATTTTACAGATTTCGAGCAAATATGTTAAAAGTGTTCAACTTAAAAAAGTTCAACTTAACTCAAGGGAAATAAAATGCATGTATGATGTTCAGAAAAATTTTAATAATTTATAACTCATATAACCAAATTATTATATGAACAATATTTTTTCTCAACATTTGAGTCAACAGTAAACAACAGTTTTTAAAATATTTTTAAAATTTAGAAAAGAAGACGTCTATGTACGTATACTATAATTTCGAATCGGTTAATAATTAGTAATAGGCATGAATAGACATGCATGAAAAAATTGGGTATATCAAATTAAGTTTTATTTTTGAAGATTGAATTTTAAATTAAGTGTTCTGAAGCTGTGAAAGACAATTTTTTTAACCAGCAAACCATCGCATCAAAAAGAAAAAAAGGTTCAAGTAATATGAAAACTTTTTTTATATGGCATTAGTCATTAGGAATTCTAAAAATTAACAAAAAAATTCGATAATTTCTTTGTTTAAATAAAAAAAAACTAAGATACACTTAAGCGGTATTGGATTTTTTAAATATTTCGATGTGTCAAAAATCGACGAATTTTATGTTATTCATACAAATAGCCTCCAAAAACCTACCTTGTGTTTTTGAGTTATATTTTTGTCAACTGCCCGTTAAATTTAATCATATTTCTTCTATATTAATCATAATAAATTATTAATTTTAAAATTATAAAGGTTAATAGTTATTTTTTCCTTTCGAAAATATATATAATATAAATATTTTTATTTTTTCCTTTCGAATATATCTGATTTCGCTTTCTTTTGGGCATGCATCACAGATATTTTACTAGGAAATATTTTTGCTTCGTAAAAGTAAAGAAATTCATATTTATTATTCAGATGCTTATATTTAGAGGACTTTCTGAAATCTTGCAACAAATATAGAAATTCACACAGTCGAGATTTCAAAATCAATTTCGACGCCTAAATTTGATCTTAAATTAGAATATTGAATAGAGGATCTTTGCTGACAATAGAACTGCCAGACGCGACGGTTGTTTTCAGAAAACTTTTATAAATATATCACATATTTTTGCTTTCTCCGAAGAAAGCTAAGCTCCTAGCAATAACACTTAAAATATATTGCAAGACTCTTTCTTCTATATATAAGTCGGAGACGGGAAGAGTCCTGATTTTTATGCCAAAAAGCGAGACACTTTATTTGGAAGTGCCATGAACTCTAGACGCGAAGTTCGAGACTAATTTTGGTTAAGAAAGAATTCTTTTTATCTACAAAAAATCGATTTTAATGAAGATTTCTTTAACCTGCAAAGCATAACGTCATCACGAAGCAACATTTATGTACTATTTATACTAATATTTTTGTTGTCAATACTGAGTAATTAGAATTAAAATATTCCTATTCATAACACTGTAGATATAAAATTAGTGATAAGAAAGTAAATTTCTGTGCTAAATGCATTTCAAAATGTCCGAAAAAGAACGATGAAAAAAGCAATTGAAGCAAAGGCAACGTTTGGGTAAAAGTCGTTTTTTTTATATTAGAACTCTTTACCTTATAAGCGTTACTTAATTGACATTTGGATGTTTGTTCCAATTGTTAGTATTCGAAATAGCTCTTTATATCCCGCCAGAACTTAAAAGTAACTTTAATCACTTTTAACAATGTGACAATTATTCCTGACGATATTCACAAAAACACGAAGAATGCAATTCCGGCAGCAAAGCAGTAGGTACATGGCAGCTGAAGGCGGAAATTATATCTTTTAATTATGAATTCAATTAAGCTATTTTAATTAATCAAGAATTTTTTCCTCTTGTCTGGGATTATTTTTCACTGAAACTTATCTATTAGTGCAAAAATAAAATTAAAAAGCTGCTAATAATTTAATTCGTGGTATAAAGGGTTAATAAGCATCAAGATAGCGACTGAGTAATTAAACAACAATTAAATTATGTTTAGACCAAAGACAAACTCGCTTATTTTTATTCCTATGTCGTTCTTTTTACTTTGTTGTTTATCGCATCATTCGTTTACCTAGGTTATGAATTGCTTACTACCAAGATTTTGCGTTCCATTGGCCATTATTATTACATTATGCATTGTAATGTTGTGTAGCACGAAGTACCAGTCATATACGAGCACGAAAGTTGATATCTTAATTGTAGAAAAAGTTAATTACGAAGCGAAAGTTAATTTCTAAATTTTGGAGTACACTTTATAAATGATAATCTAAATTCACCAGTTAGAAATTTTGCTTTCTTTGCAACTTAACTATATATCTCATTGAACTTTATTCTGCACAAAATTCAAGCTTAGCTTCTCATTTTCAAATAAAAAAATATTCAAATGTGAAATTATTTTCGATAAATTTTTTTTTAACCTCCACATTAGGCAAACATTAAATTGTTATTACCGGCAAGCATTTTAGCCACTTAATTTTTATATGTGCTACTTCATGTCATCGTGACAAAGATTAATTACGTCCAGCTCTATTGCTTGTCCTTACAAGTGCCATCTATTGGTCTTATCGTATCCATTTAGCCATCACCTGGACAGTGCGATATTGCCGGATGAGTTGCAGCCACTTTCCTTTCCGTCAACAAGACGTTCCTCTAACATCCTCCAGCAAGTAACGTTACTCGCATGATAAATGCATTCTCCTAAGTACGTGTCGGCGGAATTTTCACTTTCCGTTGTCACGCTATCAACCTTGTGTGACGACAAATCGAGAAACGGTACTCAATGCCGGTCATCGACCCTAGGCTAGGACATAGCTTCCAGCCATCCGTGAACGTAGTTTTGTGTCAAAGGTGGGCTCGCATAGTCACGCAAGTTGCGAACCCATTGTTCGAAAGTGAAATAAAGCTGAGCAAGTTTTCACTGCAAAACAGTACTTCAAGAGCGAAAGGCTTAACGAAGCAGAACTCGTAATCGTCGCCATCTCCAACAATGGCGGTCTGTAGTGGAAGTGGGATCACAATGCTTACAAATCATTAGGGTGACTCTTAGGAGATTTTACTCTTAAAATCACAAGGAAAGCACTGCTGACCGACTTGTTTTAGTAACCGAGTTTACGGTCTTATAGTAAGGAAAGGGAGTTCGATAGACTGTTCTGATCCTTTGAGAAAACAATCAACATGACAAAGCTCACTTATTTAGAAACTGAAACAAAAAAAAGTGTAAGCAGCTTTTCGATGAACATTTTTTTCTCTAACCTTGCACATCTTTCATTCTTAGAAACTTAAAAATGCGTCTGATTCATCAAAATGAGGATTTTTATATTTTTCATCGACTTTAAAAGCAATCATGTTTTGAATTTCAATGTTGATTACAAACTGTTAAAATCAGTTCTTTAAAAAAACTACTTCACATTGCCTGATTAGGAAACAAAAACTAATGGCACTTACTGGAACTTGAACTTAGTTTCAAGAAAATTGAAAGCAACATTGAGACATTGATTGCCATCGAACATTATTTTGTGCAGAGAAACATTGATAGATTCACAAGGTAAACTGGTTATTTGTATGATAATTGATTCCGTGAGTAATTGATTAACCAGTTAGCAGATATTCTTTGTGATAACATATTGCAATGCAAATAACATTTTTCCCATCACGGATGGCATTGGTATGAAGTTATAATCATACCCACATATAATTAAACTCATCATATGCTATTAGTTACTAAAAGAAATCATGGTTTAGGATTAGTTGAAATGCCGCAATTACCGAGAAAAACTTCCTTAACTACCGATTACCATCGTCAGTTCACTTATCGTATTCTCAGGCTTCATCAAACACGAGAGGAGATAGTTGTTGTACACAAAGTAGTCAGAAACTTGTAAATTTCTCTCGCAAACAAATTCAGTAGATCGGATGAATGATTTGGATTCTAAAGATTAAGGCAATAAAATGGCTTTGGGATTGAGGAGTTATTTGAAAGTTTCCTCTAGACTAGTTTTGAAACAGCTATAATTTAGGATTCGAATTCTAAAAAAATCATGTTTGTGTTACTCGCTATAAGCTTCTCTTTTTGGGATAATTAAAATAATATCTTCCTGGGAACCTTTAGTGGTAAGTAAGGCCTCTGGGTGACATCTCATTGCCCGGGAGTATAACACTACTTTCGAGTGATTTGAAGAATGGTGTCAATTTACGTGAGTCAATAGTCACATGACAAACGCAATTGCGCATGCCATCTAACTCCACTTTGTCTTACGCTGCGCTGCGACTACACTTCCTTTTTCCTCCTGAAGGAGGTGCTTAGTTTATTTTAGTTTATTTATATTATTTTCCCGTTTTAAAGCAACACGAGGGCTATTGTGGGACGGAACTCGAGAATTTTGAACCGGGATCAGATGACGAGGGCGACGCCTGGGCTGTCGCTCCCTCTCCAAGCTTCAGCACTACTCTAGCTGGAGGACGTTTGACCCTCTGTTTATGATTTCACGTGCATCAGGCCCATATACACGGTGAATCTTCAGTGAAATCGGGTTCCGAGCCTGAACCCTAAGCCGAGTCCTTACCACTAGACTGCCGCGGCCCCTGCAGAAAGAGCAATAAATTCCAAAAATAAATTGACGTGGCTGAGCATGAATTGAGATGATTCCGGATGGAATAGAAATATATTTTTAGGGTAGTAATTTCCACAATATTGTTTTTAACTTTCGATTAGTATATTTTTAGAAGTATTAATTTCTACATTATTCTTTTTAACTTTGGATTATTATTTTTAACAGTATTACTTTCTACATCATTGTTTTTACTTCTGATTATTGCATTTTTACACGTATTAATTTCTACATTACTATTTTTTGAATTGTTACATATTTTTCTGTATTTATTTAATAATTTCTTCAGTTTATGGTGAACACAATAATATTATAAAGATTGGTTAACATGTTGTCTTAATGCCTTGTTTCAAAGTTAAATTAGAAAGTTACTAGTTACTAGAGCCGAACTTTTGCAGTTCTGAGCTAAAGTAAGTTAATCATAAACGAGTTACTCCAGCCATAGCGCGCTAGAAAAACATGAATGATCCGACCGCCATGACAATTAATCGGGAAGTTTGGCCCCCGTATTATAGGCCCTTTTACCAGCAGCTCATGCGACGGCCCCTCAGACTGAGATACGACACGTCATCGGTAGGGGTAACTCAACGCACACCGTAACTATACCCCATCGGGAGGCGAGACTCTTCTTACATATAAGGCAGGTTCTCATTCCCATATTTGAGGTGCCCCTTAAGTGGGAAAGTAGGGTAAGGAGAACGACATCTGAGTCAGCACCCCTCTCTCCAACTTCCCTAAACACACTAATTTGAGGTTGTTTGCTTCACAGTGAACGATCAAACCTTTCGTAATAACGCATGCATCAAATTAAGGAATTATTGATATTGAAAGCTGTAATAACGACATTATTAGCCGTATATCTATACTTATAAAATGCAATGTTTGTGTGTGCGCGCACTATGTCCAGACGAATGCATTGCACTTACAGCCATGAAATGTGGCACACAGGTAGTCGTAATGGTGACTCAATACACCTCGAAGCCGGAATTGTAAAATTTAATCTAGAAATTTTTTTATTTAATGTTTTGTATTGTTTCGGGTGATTTTTCGCACTAATTTCTCAATAGCATGATTTTTTATAATTGTACGAAAAAAATAGATACACCATCAAAAAGAGCGATTGATTTCCGTTCTAATGAAGTTTGTTTTGTACGTCTAATATAATTTACTAAATTTTGAGAATTTTTTGAAAAATAGTCAATTCTATGGTAATTTTCAGTTCAGATTTCTTAAGATTCTCGTATCCGACGTTCTAATAACGCTATCAGTTTAAATTTTCTTCAGCTTATGACTGGTACGTTTATGTCGGATTTACAACTAGAACGGTTAAAATATCTTTTTCCGTTTTTTTAATCAATTTTTTCCTGGTCAGTTCAAAGAGATTTTTCTCTAGCGAGCATTCTCCCGTGGAAGTTTCTCCGGAGCCTTCCCAACACGCATTATTACAATTTCATTGGCTGACAATGCAAAGCGCAGGATACGTCATAACCTTCAACTGAATGACTTCGATTATTATTTTCGGCAGTGTTTTAACGTGTTTCGCATATTTTGTTTGCGTTATAATAATCTTTTCACGTTGCAATTTTTTAATAATGCTTCGGATTAACGTACTCTGTACTGTTTTTCTACAGTTAAAATGTCATTATCGCGAAGAAAAATAAACGGGGAAATCAAATAATATGTATCTTTTGTTTTGATTTTATTTTCAAAACTTCTTCGTGTCATTGTGGGCGGTTTATTTATTTATTTATTTATTTTCATTTTGTTGAAGTCCTGATTCCACGGACAACGCCGTGCGCGTACTGCTAGTACACTGGTGAAAGAAATTAAAAGAATGTGCATATTTTATCGAATTTCATGAAAAGAACTGAACTGAATGTAAAACCACTGCTTCTAGACGAAAATGCAAATCTTGTACGTCAAATATGTAAGCGTACACGTGTGTGTAGGCGGAGCTAGTGGAGAAACAGATTTGATAAGCGCGCGTAAGGTAAGACGCATTTCGTTCGCTAGCACACCTCGGCGAATTTCTTGGTGTTATTTTGCAGCAATCGGTAAAATTCAAATTGTAACAGTAAAAATGAGTAACCACCAACGTTTAGATGATGGAATGAGGTGGCGAATTGTGGGGAGGCTAGAAGCAGGCCAATCTCGAGTCCAGATTTGTAGAGAGTTCAATTTAACGCCCAGCGTCGTGTGTAACTTATGGAAACAGTTCCAGGATACCGGATCCATCGAGAGAAAGCCTGGGCAAGGTCGTCCAAGAGCCACCACGGCCAGAGAAGATCGTTATTTGTCCATTATAGCGAGGCGTAACAGGGGTGCTACATCTTCTCAGCTCTCCCGTGACTTGTATGCAGCCACAGGAACCCGTGTATCAAGGGTGACTGTTTCCAAAAGACTTCGTGAGACAGGGTTGTTTGCAAGAAGACCTGCTGTTTGCGTCCCGCTCACTTCTACGAACAGGAGAGTCCGTTTAGAATGGTGCATAGAGCATAGAGATTGGAGTATGGATCAAGGGCTACCGTTCTCTTCACTTATGAGTCCCGGTTCAGCCTAAACACCGATTGTCGCCGTACGTTCATATGGAGAGAACTATGGACCCGCTACCGACCCTCCAATGTCCGCGAAATCGACCATTATGGCGGAGGGGGTTTAATGGTCTGGGCAGGCATCATGTTGGATGGCCGAACACCTCTCCATTTCTTTGAAATAAGCACTGTGACTGGTGTGAGGTATAGGGATGAGATCTTGGAGCCCTATGTTCGCCTTTTCAGGGGTGCAGTTGGCCCCCAGGTTCATTTTAATGGACGATAACGCGAGGCCACATAGAGCTCTTCTGGTCGACGAATTTCTAGAGAGTGAAGATATTCGCCGGATGGATTGGCCAGCCAGATCTCCAGACCTCAACACCATAGAGCATGTCTGGGACGCTCTGGGGAGGGCAATTGCAACTCGCAACCCACCTCCGAGAACCATCCAGGAAATGAAAACAGCGTTGCTGAACGAGTGGGACCAATTGCCACAGGAAATGATAAACTGCCTTATTTCAAGTATGAAGTCACGCTGTAAGACCTGTATATCTGTAAGAGGGGACCATACCCCCTATTAACCCATTTTTGTTGTTTATTCTGCAACCGCTGTTTCATAACTTCAGACTCCAACGAGTGTTACGCAGATCATGCGTGTGTATTACAATTGTTGAATGGTTATTTGTTTTGTATTGTATCAATGTATGTACATATCAAATTTCATTAAAATCGGTCCAGTAGTTCTAGAGATAATCGACCAAGTCTGCAAATTCTCTTAATTTCTGACACCAGTGTAAATTTATAAAAGCAAAAATCTCCCAGTCACACTTTAACATCTCTAAAATTGTTTAGTTTCGTATATGGAATAGAAATTAAAATAAATTCGGACAAAAATGCATAATCTAATTAAGATGTAAAAAACACATATTAGTATGTCAAAGATAAAACGTGTACAAAGATCACTTTTGCAGCGAATCCTCGGTGGAATCGGGTGTCGAAGAGCTATTCTCCGATTCCATGACTGAGACTCAGACCCCTGCGCCACCAAGTTACCGTGAGCTCCAACAAACTATGTAAGTGTTGTCTATATGAAAGTATTATTTTAGAAGGGCTTCTTGACATAATCGCACAAAGAATTTCCCACCAATATTTTTGTCATTTCTTGAAACAACATTTGAAATGAGTAATGTCTATATACTGGTACAGTTTTAACCCTAAATAATTAAACATTCGTCTAATAGGCTAATGATCCCTACCAGTTTTGCGTATTTGAGATGTTCCCTTTGCGCTCACATTACCTTCATAACTAGTAAAATGAATTATCTGAATGTGATAAGCACGGCTGTACACTTGTTACTTTTCGAGATTTGTTGCAATCGTCATCTAACAGTCGAATGTTTAGTTATAAGTTTGTATAAAGTGCAGAAATTGAAGTTAAATGCAGAAGACACGACTAAAAGAGCGGCAAATAAACGCAGAATTTGCACTTTCTGTCCATCTAAGAAACGCAGACTGAAAAATTACGTGTGCAACAAGGCTATTTTTGGAGAGCACACTTTAAGCATCTGCCAAAAATGCAAATGCTAATTTTCACCACTTTTCTATTTTTTTAAATTAAATATTATAATGCTTTCCTTAAGTTAATCGAATTTGTTTGAAATAAAATAAAGGAAATATAAATAGACTACGAATTAAAAATGCATACAGAGTTGAATTATTCGTTACAGAGTAACACTGACTATATTTTCTATTTAACACCCACTCCGACCAGCCTACCTGGAAGGGAGTAAGGCCATAACACGGACCACAGGGGACATCGAAATCATGAAATAAATACAAACTACACCCAAAACAGGGGTGGCGAAAAATTAGAAAGAAATGACCATAAACAAATTATAAACAAAAAATACCCAAGGGCAAGTAATACACAGAATCAAAGACACACACCGCCAAAGAAAAAAACAACATAAGAGTTTTATGACAAAAGAAAACATACAGAAAAAAATACATGGAAAAATAAAAAAATAAAAATAATGATTGAAATTTAGTTATCTAGGGTTAAGATAATTTACTGTAGAAATAGTGCGCTATACAATTTCAAAGTTTCATAAACTTATTCTACTTGCCTCTGCTTTTGAGCTCCAAACAATAAATAAGTACACTGTTAATAATTTTAAAAAATTCCGTTAACCCTAATATGCCAATAAACAACCAAATAAAATAAGTCAATAAATCATTAATTAACAATATTATTGTATTGAAGTTCTAATAGTTTTGGGATTCGTACACAGCATGTGCAAAGTTTCCCAAGAAGGTACAGGAACGTTTCTAGAACAAAGAAAATATTTGGAACTTCTCAATCGTACGTTCTAACTCCAAAAAGCGATAATTTTCTAGAGCTTCGGTTTGCCTCCAAAATAAGAGAAAAATGCCATAGGCCTCCATGTTAGTATGAATTTTGTCGTCAACTTCGTCAGTCCATTCCTCAATGGCAAGTACAGTGGTCTCTCTCTAATCCGGCACTTCGCCAATCCGACCCCTTCAATAGTCTGGCATTTTCAGAAGGGCGAGTGGAAAGGAAAATAAGTCAATGCATGCGGATGACAGCGACCTTAGCGCGACGTAAACAATAGGCTGCGGCTCAGTTTTGGAATTTCATTTTGTAATATTTAAGTACTTTATATATTATAATTTTCTTTGTAATTTTGCAGTGTTTTAATAATAAAGTTAATAGACGTCCCGTTTTGAAGCAACAGGAGGGATATTTGGGGACAGACCTCTTAATTTTGAATCACGGTCAGATGACGAGGACAACATATGAGCTAGCACCTCTCTCCAAACTTCCTCACCACGCCTGCTCGAGGACGTTAGTCCCCTACTTATGATTTAGCGTGCAGCAGGCCCATATACACGGAGGAATTTCGGAGGAATCGGGTTTCGGGCCTGGAGCCCTCCAGCCCCGGGGCCGAGGGCTTGCCCCTAGGCCAGCGCGTCCCCCTGTAATGAACCGCCATTAATCTAGTACTTTCGCTAATCCGACGGTCCAATGGTCTGATATCTGCCGCCAGTGGCAGTTCGTCAGCTCAGAAACAAGCAGTGCTGCAAAAGTTGTAGAGATCTAAGTTGTAGTTAATTTTGTGCTGATTATTTTGATATATATAATGATGTTATACTAAAAATTGATAGTTTTTGAGTTATAACCAAAAAACTAGGGGGAAAATTTCATGTTTTTCGGCTATAACTAGAATTCCAACAAAAATTATTGGTGGTAAACCTCAGATTCGTAATCAGCACCCCAAAAAACATAAGGAAGCAAAAAATTACAACTCCTCCAGAATTGGACTTAAAAAAACTACTTAACGACTGAACTACTGAGAAAAAGCGAAAAAAGGCCAAATGAGGAAGTCACTCCATGTGACAGCTGGGGAAAATGCAGCTCAAGTGGATGCAATTTCAAGCGGAGAAAGGGTTGCTTTTCTCCCGCTTCGCTTTTCTTATAGCATTAATCTCGGATCCTCAGGAGGAGCCAAACTTGCTGAAGCTCTGATTTATCTCTCTCTCTCAATTCTTGATTGATTTTCCGTCTTCCTTTTACATTTTTTTGTACTTTTTGCCATTTTCGTTCATCACTGAATTCTTAAAATGAAAAAATAAGCCAACTAGAATAAAAACGAAAATACAATCTTTTAAAATAATTTCAGGGGGGACTGCATCTCTGCAGCTCTTATGGACGAGCCGCCACTGTCTGCCGCGTTACTCAGAGATTACCTAAAGGCGAGTTTACTTCGTAAATCTTGCTTTTCTGAAAGAGCTTTTCTTTTGCAAGAGAGAGAGATGAATGGCCTCTAGAGGAAATTTTACGATGCAAGAAGCAAATAATGAACAATTAATTTAACGCAAAGTGCTAAATTCAAATTAGGAATAACATTAAACACAAACAAAAGAAGGCATTAAAAAATATTTAAGATGTTAATTTGTAACGATATATGTATGAAAATGTCGAATTTGAAGTACATCTACTGCTGATCCTTTGTAAGACAAATTCATCTTTTTGAAAAAGGTATAAAGCAGACACATTTTAAATTCATTACCTAAGGAATCGGGTTTCTTTTCAATAATTTAATTTGAGCTAGTCGTTTTCTGCATGCAATGGGATTATGTAATAAATAAGTGGTCGATTTCTCTAAGCCTCAAAACAGCATCAAATTTTCCCCCTTGACTGTTTATCCCGCGATTTCCAAGGGTAGGAAGTAAGTTTATTTTCTTTTGCATCATGCAATTTTTGAAGCTCTTGTGTTTACTTTCTATTATTCTAGCATTGAATCATATACTAATAAAGTTTTGCATATAAATAACAATTCGCTTCGTTCTAGGATATTTGAACATGTTTGAAAACGTTGCATCTAAATAGTGATTTTAAAAATCGCCAGTCAGAAGTTAATATCAGAACAATTTTGGGATTCTAAGTATTCCTTTTATCAGCACTGAATTGAATTTAAACAGATAATTTAAATTCATGCAAATCACCTTCTTTTCACTAGCGGAATATGATGTCTTTATGAAATAAAAATGAATGAGCTATCAATATTTTTTGACTGAATGTTCTTCACAACATGATGAATAGTGCATTGCTGCTCTGATGAAACGTCTCTTCTGAGAAAACTATTTGTTTTTTTAGTCTACTTCCGAGAAAATTTTTAAAAAGATTGATTGTTTATGTTGATTTTTCGATTGTTTTTTGAAGATGCTGTAAGCATTTTCATTTCAAGGATTTAAGTGTCAAATACGATGCAATTAGTCATTTATATTACTTTGACAAAGTTAAACATTCATCCCAACACAGCGTGATATTAACTAAGTCACATGAGGGAAAAACATTTTTACTACACAAAATTTGCAAAACACGTATTATAACTGACTATACATTTTTACGTAACATTAGTTACATTAAATATTTCCACAAATCTTATAGTGCAAAGAAAATAAAAAATAGAAACACATCAGATAAAGTAAAGACATCGGTTACTATTCTGTGATTATTTAAACTGCATTTATTTTTAAAAATTATCAGATTTACGAAAGATATTCATTTTAATTCATATTTTGTGAAATAAATTGAATCCAAATTTGTTGTAGAAGCTATTCCATGATAGACTAGAAAATCGCGCCTGCCATAGAGGAAATTGGCTAATCTTCTGTTTATATTAAAGGATTTTTGAAAACTTCAATCTTCTTAAGCCTTTCTAGGAGGATTTAAAATAAGTTGCATGATATTCTTGATGTAAAAAATATTTCCTCTTCCTTCTCTATCTCATCCAGACTCAATTTAATTCAGTGAGATTAAAGACCAATTTAGAAGCAACGTGAAGGATATTTTGGGAAAGACCTCGAATTTTAATCTGTGGTTAGATGGCGAAGATGACATCTGAATCGACCACCCCATCTCAAAACTTGCACAGAGGGAGGACAATTGACCCACGCCGTCACATTTATCGTACACCAGGCCAACATACGCTGCAGATCTCACGTGTAATCGGATTTCGAACCTGGAATACTCCAGTCTGGAATCCGAGGCCTTACCAAGTTACCACTGCCCGAACTGACATGGAGCAGTGAATACATGAAATTTAAGCCCGATGGATTTCACGTCTTAGTTTTGTTGTAGACCTACACCGACCAGCCCACCCAAACTTGTGTAAGGCCTATAACGGTCGGTGGGGAGACAACAAGTTAAATTTATTTTACACACTATGCCCTGAACAGGAGCAGTGAATTAATACAGATTGAGACAGAATATAAAACACAGTTGCTCACCCTCACAAGTGGAGAGAAGGACTGGTCACAAATGCTCAATCCACCTAGTGTGGGGAGCACTTAATTACAATGGAAAGGCTCTCACTTTATACATAAAATCACAAGTAGAAACAAAAATTACCACATACATAAAATGCTTAAAATCTGGTGGGGCAAAGAAGAAGAACGGATAATAGCATAAAAGCAAATGCAATAACCAAGAATAATATACAGTAACAAATAAAAAGAAAAAAAGTAAAAAAGATCCAAATCTATAACCAATAGATAAAACCCTAAATAACACTTCCATAGTAACACTAAAAGAAACAATAAAATACACTAGAAGACTCCCCAAAGAGACCCAATAGGCCCAGAGCTCAGCGCACCATATATCCAGGACTTTTTTAGATTTCACTTGTACTACAGCCGTGGACGCGGTGGATCATTGGTGAATTAGGATCTCGAGCTCATGACCCTCTTGTTCCTAAGCCGAGACTCTGTCGCCAGTCCACCGCAGCCCCACCGAGACTCCATTTATTAATAAGTATAAGCCTGATAAATTTATTTTCTAGTTATTAAATAGGTTTCAAAAATCATATATTTTTATATCATTTTATTTATAATGCGAAGTTTTGTGTATTTTTAATCTATTTATTTTCATAACAAACAGGAGCAAGAATACATAATAATTGGAGCAGGAATCTTTCCCAAATCAATTGTTGCCTTGAACTCACAATTAGTGCTGTGTACAGGTTTAAGTTTACACGCGAAAATATTTTCACGTCAAGTGTTTTAACACATAAAAGCCACGAAAACTTTCCTCAAAGACGAACAAAGCACCATTATTCCTATAGATGTTGTATTACACTGCAAAGCGTATCTTTTCCCCCACATTACATAAAGCTGAGCAATTAAGAGAAGAGAGTGAGTGCTCTTGAAGCTACAGGGAAGGTTGCCGTAATCTGGTTCGTATTAGTGTCAACTTCAAAAAACAAACGTAACCGTAACTGAGAGTGCGGAAGTGTCTTTTTTAGACCTTCCCAAATTTGTGTCATTCAGTTACATTTCTTTGAGGGTACTTATTTTTAACTCCGAAACCGTATCGGACGAACTTGCACAAGCTTGTGAAAAGACGACGTCTGATTAAATAAAAAAATTTCCCAGACCAATTAGCGAGAAAAACTGCGTCTGCTCTGGTTTTTTAAACCTGCGGATCCCTTTTAGTGATTTTTAAAAGAAAGGTTTTATAAAAATCTTAATTAAATTTTGTTAAAAAATTGAATGGTGTTAAGATGCCTAATCAATTTTGTTTGTATAGGTTTGATTTTGCAAATTTTTATCTGTTTATCTGAAGAAATCGGGGCAAGATTTGGTCAAGCGACGACAATATCATTTGTCTTTTAACTAAAGAGCGTAAAATCAAAACATAAAAACGCGAGTGAATAGAGCTTTAAAGCTCTTTGTATAAATGCAATGAAAACATCTGATAAAAAAATTCTCGTCGTTTCAGCTGTAATTATATGGCATTGAAATAGAATTTATAAATTTAAAAAATGAAAATGGATGAGTTAGACGATCATAGGAACATCAAAACAAGTTATAAGGATTAATAGCAGTTCACATGGTATAAGAAACTTACACAGGTTGGTCTGAACTTATGTACTATATGTTAGGGTCGGTCCACCGCCGCAACTTTTAGATTCTCAGGCCTAGATTGGGCAAGTTCTACTACAAAATATTTATTTTAAAATAAAATTACATAATATGATAATAACTTTTCATATTTATTTTTACTTCTATAGCTGAAGAATACACAAGCTTCAATTGTCAAAAAGTTTGTCATCCAAAACTGGATAGCCCAAAATTTTGAGATCTAAAGTTACACCTTAAGAAGGAAGCCCTGTCTTATTTAATTAACTTTTACCAATCAAGCAAAGCGATGCATTCATGACTTTTTTATATCCATCTGTAATCTGTAAAGTATATATTAGATTATATTAGTACTTACAATATTGATAACTAAATTTATCAAGAATAAATTTAGCTGTTGCTGAACAGACAGTATTTCAGCAGCAGATATTCATACCCTAAAGAATGCATATCGAAAATCGGTTTTTCGGTTCAAAAAGTTTCGAGCTTCTATATTTGCTTTAAAAATTTTGTTGTAACCTCAAGTGATCAATACCTGGGAACATAAAATAAGAAAGAAATATTGTCTGTAACCAAAGGCTATACAATTATTTGGAAAATTTTAATAACTGATTAAAATAAAACTAGTTTACTTCAATATTTTTGATAACAATACAGAAGGATCTTAGAAAATCATGCCGTGTTAAAGTATTCGCAACTCCATTTGGGGTCACGACCCACAATTTAAGAATGTCAGGCTTAACTAAATGATTAGAATACGAACTTTCAAGATGTAGATTTTGGTATTTAAGGCAAAAAATAAGAAGCCTTGTGGTTTACATATTACTGTCTCAACTATCTCCCTGTAGAACAAACACTAGTAAATTCATTTGAATTTACTCTTAACTTGACCTAAAAATCTTTAACCCGCACAAAGTTTAAGATGAGAAAAGGATAATTCAACCCCTACATAAAATAGTTTCCAATTAAGGCTATAATGCCTAATCTTTTCTGCCGTTTTAATACTTGAATTAAGTACCTCGGAACTAGGCCATGCAAATAGCAACAGTGTACTTGGTGTAAATAAAATCTCTTATCAGCAGTTTTTCTTTCATCCTGTAAATGCAACGATAACATTGAAACTAGAGCAAGAAAACTATCGCTTCGCGACAAGACCACCTCGATTTGTTGTATTTTGTTGCTATCGAGACAGTTAGTTTCCCTCAATTTACGTCACGCTATGACATACATTGATTGCCAAGGCTTTTTAAAATACGGGAAATAAAACGGAAATTTATCTTCTATAGTACGAGCCTGATTACTGAAACCTGGTTTGGCCGAGTTATATCCCTTGTTTTAACCCAACCATAATAATAAAAAAATACCCTTCAACTTTTTGCCCTACTACGTTGAAGCGTTACTCTTGTACCATTCGATTTTAAAGGGGAAAACATTTGCACAGATTTTTTTATCATTAAAAAATGGATACAATAATTAAAAATGATAAAAAAAAATTACATTTCAATAAATTCTTGATTTCAGAGAGGGACAAAAATTAATCCCACCACGCAACTAATTCATTTAAGTGAAAAGCATTGAATTTTTTTTGTTTACTTTCTAAATTGTAAAAGGGCTAAAAGTTTATATAACCAGAAAATAGCGCGTTTAAATTTTATAAGTAAGTAAATTTACTAATTTATAATTTAATTTATTTTCATTAAATTGGATGGCGATGAATATACAATCCTGTCAGTTATTTAGCTTCAAAACAATTATAAATGCATTTTTAAATAAAATGCTTTGATTTTATACAACGATTCATTCACTCGAAATAATTTTTTGAAAAAAGAAACAACATTTCAGATAAATAGACAAAAATTCACTACACTCGACAATTCGCCGACCTTAATCAAAAAATTTCAAAAACATAAAAATTATTTTTCCTGTGTATAAATTTTTGCTTCCATATGTTTAACCCTTAGAGGACGGTCGCACGCGTAACACTACGAGAAGCCGGCACGCCCGCGTGACAGTCCTCCTCAAAGGGTTAAGATAGAGGATTAACATTAAGGAGATCTAAGGGAGATATGGTATTTTGTGATGCACTTTGAAGCATTTTCTGACAACATTTACACGACTAACAGTCACATACCAAATGACTAAGCCACATTACAAGTCGAATTTCATCAAATGCAAAACAAAACTTTGGCGCTAAATAAAATTTTATTATCAAAATCAAGGTCTTCACTGATGTCACTTAAAGCATCCTAAGTGGCTTTGATGTTATTTTTAGAGGATGCAGGGCATCTGTTCTTTCCGACCATCGAGTTTCACTTTAGGGTTTTAATGCCCGCCTACTGGCGTACGCACGGAAGTTTGGAGAGCGCGCTTTCTCCAGTGTAGTCAGCGTCATCTCACCATGGTTCAAAATTACAAAGTTCGTCGCAAAATAGCTCTCCGTGTTGCTTCAAAACGGGACTTAAGTATAACTTAGCTAAATTAAATTAGGGTTTTAATATTAACTTATGGTTAAAGCTAAGAAATATTTCTCATCTTTTGTTCGAAGAACTTAAAAAAAATGTATAAATTTCTTGAAAGGTATTGAAAGAATAAAGAGACTGATATTTAAAATGGGCCGCTTTGTTAATTGTTTAGCGAATGAGAAGCGCAGGGTAAATAAAAGGCTCTAGACTTCGTATTCAAAATGCTTCTTTAACGCCATTTTCAACACGTTAGAGACTTAGTCGCGTAGACATCAACATTTTGAGTTAGTTTTTGTAAATTTTCTAATAATATACTCACTCCGTCTAACTTTAGTTGTCAAATTTGGTGCTTTTTTCGTGTCCAAAATTAGAAGTTCAATTTTTGAAAAATCTAGGTATCCTTTATTTATTTAATTCGAAATGCGAGGAAACACGTAAAACGTAAAGTCATTGGTCTTATATTACATATTAAGCCTGATAATAAAATATACCGGTGGCACTGGTGTGTATTTGGCACCAATTTGAAATTGCAAAATATTATTGAAAGGAATTAAAGCGAAAGATCGCCCAAACCTTCCTCGTACATTTTTCCTTTTCTAAGAGTTTTTGTTTTACCTGAAGCGTCCTTTAATATATTTGGTATACCTTTATAATTTTTTTACGGAATTTCTTTCCGGAGGATTGGTTGCCCCTCTGTAGATGCGCCTGAAACGGCCGCATACTTGCTTACCACTTAAAGCCAATCCTCTATCCTGTTTTATAGAAGTAAAAGAAAAGTGTATCGCATTTGCATACGCATACAAACACTTATAAGTATACGATGAAAATACAATACGATGTACATTGTATACGATGATGTATACAATGAAAAGTGTCTGATGGCGATGGCGATAATACGCCTACCGTAAAGATAAATAAAAAGCATTTTCTTAACGAGGCGTTGATTCATTCGAGAGTTTTTATGAAATCAAACTGCTCGCTACAATAATATCAACATTTCAAACAAGTATAAGCATAATTCGAACACATGGTTACCTTATAAACATATGACCCTTCAAATTGTTTTTAAATAAAATACTCTTTATAATAATATCAACACTTATGCATATTTCAAGCATATGCTTATGTTATAAATGCTCGACACTTTAGTGTGTTTTATTTAAAACAAAACTCTCATTACAATAATATCAAAATTTCAAACAAGTAAACGTAAATTTCAAACATATGTTGACATTTCATATTTCTTAGATATGTTTTAAAAATAAATGCTTTGTTTCCGAGTCCATGTTAACTGATATCCATTTCAGAAGTGTATTGCAGTTAAGGAATTCTTATTGCTCATCTTGGTCACACTTTACGTAAATTCTAATCCATTTGCAGCACCGTGCAGTTGATGCCGGAAGGCCACGAAATGAATTTAGAGAACTTCAAGAACTTTCCCGCGTACGTGAGAAACAAAACAAATATCGTATTAAAAAGCAATTTCGAATTTTAAAAGAACAGAGCAAGGTTGCGGCAGCGAGTGTATGATTTCGGTGAGACATACTTTTAAGACGATTGAAAGTAAACTTGAGATGTGATGGAAAGAGGGGAACTGCAGTTCATTTATACCTTTTTTATGTTTATGTCCTCGAGTTTTTATATATGATGCAAATAAACATCAGGGACGAAAAACACGTTTTGTTGCACACACAGATTGAAACTGACCAACAAAAAGAAGCGAAAAAGACGAATGAAGAATAACTTTTCGGGAGAATTCGAAAAAGAAAATGCTGTAACAAAAGAGTTTCGCGATCCGTATGAGAATGGATCATTTTGGAGTAAGGTAAACTGATAAAACCTGATAAACTAGTTAATTAAATAACTACTTATGGATAAATTTGACAGATTAGATATGATTGATCAGCGGTTGAGGAATAAAGTTAGCTTGAAATAGTATGTGAGGTGGGTATTTAAATCACTGCCGGTGCGCTATTAACTTTGAATATATTTTCCCCTGGATCAGATGGATGAAAATCATGCCAACAATTTTCGTCATTTCAGTCACATGCTTTTAGATTTTGAAATATTGGTTGGCTGAAGAAACATAACTGGATTAATGAATATTTGAATTATTTTAATTATTAATTTTTAAAAATTGTCCAGAGATCCTCGTGATAGATGGTTTTTAAACCGTAAAGGCAAGCTTCAAGTCAGACAGAAACAAGATTGGTGAAAACAGAATTCCAAATGTCAACATTCACAAATTAATGCTGCTGCATAACGAAAGATTTGGTGGATTATTTGGATTAATTTTCATTTTAGAAGCTACTTGGAAGTAATTGTTGAAAGTCTTTGTAATTTTGAACCATGGTAAAATGACAGGATAAACCCTAGCCCACACCAAAAACAAAGTATTACATCTAATTAAGCGGTAGATTTATAAACAACATTAAAATGGAACATTAATTAATTGGTATTAATTAAATGGTAAAACATTAAAATGGAAACATGGAATCATGGTAACTCGATTTCTGACTGCAACTGAGATTCTGTCGCTGTAGGGAGATGGGAAACCCTCTCATCCTAAATTTTCTATTTACAAACCAAAGGTTTCTCTACAAACAAACGATCTACAGAACGATAGTATCTCTATTAAAAACAAAAGATCTACAAACCATAACTCTGTAAGTCATTTTGAGTCCACGTATAGGTCAAACTCAACTTCAGAAAAAGGTTCAGCTCTCCAAGGGTAGCGAGCAGAATTTTTTGTTAAAAAAGTTGGTTGAAAGAATGAACCTTTTTATATTTTTTTTTCTTGTTCGGTACTTAGTTCCCTCCTAGTTTGCAAATGCTGAACTATTTATTAATGATTTTTTCGGAGAAATAAAAATTTGTAAAATAAATTATTTTCATAAATAATAATTTTCTTGATTTGTTTCTGTATACGATAACACTTTCGAAATGGACTAATCATGGAGCAGTAGACAAATTTACGCTATGTTTTGATTGAATGATCACCAGTAGTGAAAATTCAATCCCAAGGTTTCCATGCATCAAATCTACATAGACGACGAATTTTCGGAGGAATCGGATGTCACGTCCGTGATACTCCACATACAACCCGAGGTTCAATCTTTCATCATGGCTCAATAACAAAAAAAGGAGATATAAAATATATTTTAAAATGTAAAATAAGCAGAAAAATATTCTTATCAGGGACTGTGTTAAATGCATCTAGAATAAAGGAGAAATAAATAGGTAAAATTGTAATGTGATTTAACTTTATTTGTGAGAATTTCATTGAAAAAGTTTAAAGCTAAAATTAACGATGAATAATCAAAATCGTAGACAAATAATAAGTTGGTCGCAATCCACAAAAATTTTCTATTAGGAGCTTCAATAAAAAAAATGCTTGAACCGAAAACATTGTAAAGTTGAATTTATGTCATTATGTAATTCACTCATAAACCAGAAACCAAAATTCTCGTGGGAAAATATGAGTGTAATTTTAGAGATTAAGAAAGGGAAATGTTTTGAAAAATCATATCGACACATGTCCGTTAAGAGCAAATAAAATTAAGTCTCCAGGAAAGAAACGAGGTGTTAAAGGTATTAAAAAGTTTTGAGCGCTTTGGGAAAGTATTTATCATGCAAATATGGTGAATTAGTTTTACCAGTATTAATTGCTAGTTTTGAATTTAATAAACGAATTAAACTTAGAAGTGAAGCGACACTGTGTAAACTTTTCATGTTTTCCTGGTTTGTATTTTAAAAAGCAAATTTAATGTAACTTTTTCCGTTTGAAATATTGAACTTCTGTTCGAGGATATAAATCTGTGTTATAACTAAGCACTTATAATAAAAACTTCTTAGGTTGCATATTCTGTAACCTCGTTTTATGTTGTAGTTGTGTATGTGATCAATATCGGTAGTTATGTTGGGGAAATGCATGGTTAATAAATCAGTCATATCATGAATACATCATTAATAATTAGTCATTCATGTTATAAATAATTTAACCAATAGTTAGTTTAAAAAATATTTATTTGTAGGAAAAACCCTTCCCTTTTTCTCTTAGAAAACAACAGAAATTTTGCTGGCTGTAATGACAACAGCTTTCTAAATCTTAATGGCATTGAACTGGATTTTTTTTATATAAGTTGCACTATATATCTAGCTTTGAAGTTATGAAAAATATTACTCTGCTTTTCGCGCATGCGCAGTAAAGCATTATTTACTAAAAATGCTCATATTTTCTTTACTATTCAAAGTATTTGCTTCAAATTTTAATACAATTATTCTATAATATATTGTCAAGTATTCCGTAAGTTTCGAAAAATTTGTCATAAAACTCTGCATGTTATAAACAAAAACCATTCGAAAAATTTGGGATGTTTTAAAGAAACCTTTATACCTTCCCGAATATTCCTGAAATTTTTATGAAAATTCATGTAAGCAATGTATATAAGAAGCAAAACGACTGATGAATAATTCAAAACTTTATCAGATTACTGTGAAATGGGGTGAGCCCAACTCATTTTCGTCTTCATCAATTTGTGGACGGTCTCCTAAATGTCCTTGTGACAAAATCTTCACTGTAAAATGTGAGTTTTCACGATTGTACTTCCCACGATTCTCCATAACTGATTGTAAACCATTGTATTCAAATTAACTCCAAATGTTTCGTATTTTACCAATCTTGCAATATTTTTGTCCAGTAGTGTACATTAAATAAATGAGATGAAAAAGCCATTACTTTCTCAAGAGTTTAAACGACTAAAACTCAAATGATAGAACATAAACTTTCAAAAATGATCAAACTTAGCAGTATGATGTTCCAGTTATTCGTTATACCTACCATATCAACAAGAATCTATAACATACAAAAGATTTAAGGAATTGCTGAGTATAGTCAACAAAAGGATTTAAATAAAAATATAATAATAGTATTTAAAATATTGACAATTAACTTCTACAGTTCAAGCGTTTTTTGAAAATGGATATTATGCTGTATTCCTGTGAGGTATTTATTTATAGTTTCCCAATATAGAATGGAATTTATGTTATGCAGCAGTTCAGTTTTTCGAATATCAAAAACTTTTTCTTCACTTTTTTAAAGTTAATTTTTTTAATTAATTAGTTTTTCTCTTGGTTTCCAAAACATTTTGGTTTCCTTAAATATAAGTATATAAGAAACTACATTATATGATCAAAATTATCCAGACACTTTTAGATTTACACATTTTTTTTTTTTAATTTCTCAAGGAAAGCTGTACGAACTATCCCTTTGACCTTGAATATTCGATAACGAGAGCATTTAGGGGATCGAGCAGAAAGTGATGAAGAAGAAAATGATTTGGGCTCACACCGTTTCACAAAAAGCTTATAATTAATCACAACTTTCTTCAATGGTTTTGTTTGCTACGTGCAATACTTGCATGCATTCTCGTAAAAATAGCACGTATATTCGGAAAGATATAAAGTTATTTTTAAAAAATTCTAAATTTTCAATCAATAAGCACATTATGTTATAATTTTAATGTTTATGAAAATAATGTGAATAACGTAATAATATTTAATGTTATTTATAATGCGAAATTTACTGAAATATAAAATATGTTCTTAATTTATAAGTATGCATGGGTATTCAGCATATTTAACTGTTATTCAATTTGTGCAAAATCCCTTATCATTTAGCCTCTCTTAGCTAGTGAAATTCAGCTCGCTGCAATGTCGATATCTTTCTGAATCTTAACGGTATTCGACTGGTATTTTTATATAAGTTGCCCTATATTTCTGACTGCAGGGGCGGCTCGTTTGTAGGGACTGCGGTACTGCAGCACCCCCAACTTTTTCCATTGTGTAAATTTATTCACTTTATTTTATTTCGCATTTAATATTTAAATTTATCAACAATTTAGCGCAATTTTGTATTAAAATATTACGATACTCAAATGAAACGCGAAGAAAAATCTATGCAGAAAAGAAAACTAAAAGGAGAAAGTAACAATTCAAACGGGAACCGTGGATACTTCCAGCTCCGAATTCCGCCTGCGCAGCGACATTGCGCAAGCTTTCCCTGCCATGCAAGTCGGCAGTTCCCGTGACATTAGAAACGGAGTTTTAAACGTTTTCTCGCGCGGAAATTTTTTTCGCGTTCTGAAACTTTGAAAAGAAATAAAGAAATGAAAGATAATTAATGATAAATAAAAATTTAATTGAAATAAGTTTTTTTATAATAATGGAATTTCTTGCAATCCAAAAGATTTTTTGGTGATTTTTAGTTATAAATGCTGATGAAATACATAATAGAAATTTTCGTGATACGAATATGTTTTCAAAATTTTCGTGAACCCTAATATTCTGTACCTTTCTATTTGGGATCATGATTCATAGTTTAAGAAGCCTCGATTTTGAATAAAACACGGTTCGCTTAAAGGAAGAGAATTTCTTACGGAATATTGATAAGAATATTCCCAATTTAAATTATCGGAGTCCACCTTTAGATAGATGTAATAGAATAAATAAATCATTTTTTTCTCCTCTTGGTAATTGTCGTTACTACATAATACATCAGAGCTTGAACTTAGCTTTTTAGCATTAAAAAAAAGAATAAAATATTTTCTGAATCACACAATATGAATCGGGATACGATTATATGTAGCTGTTTTGATTTAAATGGATACAAATTTTTTTAATTGTCGTACAAGCATCAAGATTAATGTTTTGTTCTGTACCTGAAAACAAAACAAGAATGGATTTCATTTTTAAGTCACTTTTAATGATACTAATAAATAGTATTCGCTTACGCTTCTGTTTATATTAGTTATACTATAACATTTTATTCTCGTTAATTAATAAGAAAAATATTTCAATTCTGTGCTATACTGACATTTTAATGTTAATTTTTTAAATGTAGTAAGGAATACATAAAATGGAACTGAAAAACAAATTTCGAGCTTAAATTTTTTATTAAAATTAATTTGTTAAAATACTTACCTATTTGAGGAAAAGATGTTATAAGATATTCATGAAATATAAAACTACTTAAAGTTAATGAAAAAACCAAAAAATGCAAGTGGTTCAAATATGGTGGTTATATATATATATATATATATATATATATATATATATATAATGTGGTTATATACTCACTGCTCAGTGAAGGATTAAAGATGCGCAGGAAGGACAGCACCCCAAGATACATAACACGAGCCGCCACTAATCTGACTTCGAAATAATGAAGAACAATTATCCTACGTTTCGCACATATGAAGTTAGAAATTATTTTCTACAAATACTCATATTTCCTCGAAAATTCCAAGTATTTACTTATATAAGGCTTATTTAAGTATAATTTACTTATTTAAGTATATAAGGCTTCGCTCGCATACTTTCACGTATTCTATAAAGTTTCGTATAATTTGGTTGAAAACTGTGCGTTTTATAAGCAGAAAACAGGCTGATAATTTTGGAATTGTTTAAAAAAAATCCTTTATATCTTCCCGAATATACGAGTTATTTGTAGGAAAATGCAAGTTAATATTGCGCACAGCTAACAAATCCATTGACGAAAGTTGCAAATCGTTATCATCAAATCATTACCAACATCATTATTTCTGGTCGGTCCCCTTAATGCTTTCGTGACCGTATCTTCAATGAAAAATGTGAGTTTAATCCTATTCTTTGCATGGTCGAAGTTCAAATACAGTTTGCCCATCCTTCCTTGAGAAATTAGAAAATGTGTGCAAATCCGAAAGTTTCCTGATAATTTTGATCATATGGTGTATATTGAACAGGCTTAATTTGTTACTTTGAAATAATTTATAAGTCAAAAGTTTTCAAATGGTTTATTCGTTCATTATTCTCTCAATTTAATTTTGATTACCTTTACAATAGATGCCTCTTTTTTCATTGATTCGTATTGAGGAAGAATCGAATTAAAGATTTTCCAATTCTGGGTAGCACGAAATATTCTTTAATCCAAGACTTCTAAAACTATGCATCCCTACCTTAAGTGGAATCGCGAATATTCTGATAGCAAGCGCTTCCTCAAATTTGTAGATATCAATAAGCAAAAACAATACAGAAAATTATCTCGATTTAAAACACTATATTAAAATTTTACAAAGAAATACATTCAACTAAATAAAATTTCACAAATAAGCACATTCAATTAAGTTTTTCTCCTTTTTTATTATTCCATTTTCTATTTTTTCCTACTTTTACCACACGTGGATACCAGAAAAAAGTTTTTATCCAAATGACAATGTCGCGATATGGTTTATATAGCCTAAATTGAGCTTGAATGAAAAAAACTCCAAAAGTCCTCTTTAGTCTATACTAAACTATCCTAATTTCTGTCTATTAAAATTATAGAAAATGCTTTTTCATTCATGCCAAATTCATTCGCAATTTATTTTAAGGCCACAGGAATTTTCCGCTCGTCCTATGTTAAATCAAGAATGCTACGAATTCCACAAACAAAGTAAAATCTTGAAAAACAAAGATCCACATGAAAAGTTGGACTAAATATTTCATTGGTTTTCTAATGGTGGAAAATGCTAAATTCCCCATGCAATTATAAGAGCATTTGAGAATTCAAAAGTGTTGTTTCTAATAAAAGATACATATATATAAATGATAATGATTGAAAGGTGGTTAAATTCATTCTTGACTCATGGACTTGGCTCGACATGATAGACTACGTGGGATTTAGCAGACCAGACTAATGACCTAGGAGAGACAAATTCTTTATTCAGCCACCTATTTAGGATACCTGCGGTTAATTTACAGACAATGTAAAATAAGATTAAATCCTTATATCAATCACATTTTAATAATTACGATCATATCTATGACACCATCAAGAATAAGAGTAGGTCTGCATACTATCAGTTTTGAAACCGAAAATAGCTTGATTAAAATTTTTGAAGCGTGAGACGGTTATTAAAATGTGTAGAAAGTGCTAAAAATTTATGTCTTCCCAAAATAAGATTTTTAACGGGATTGGCATGCTTCGAACCGACGAAAGACTGAGTTTACACAGGTCTGACTTTTAGATTTATTTAGAATAGAGACCAATTTTTAGAATTAATTTTAAAGAAAGGTCTGGGACAGTGACGTAGAGACGGAGACGGCCAATAGAGAGAGAAATGCGTCAGCGACACTCGTGAGGGCGACGCGGAAACAAAATTTCTTTACGTTTATTTCATTTTCAATAGGTTTATTTCTTTATGTTTATTTTAAAGCCTCATATGACGAGGGGGAAAACATACTATATCCCTTGTGCAACTTACCCTCTCTAGGCCCATGGAATGGAAACTCTGGAAATGAATTCAGAGCCACGGTGGCCTAGTATCAAGGTGTCGACCTCGGAGTTGGAAGTGTTCTAGGTTCCACTGAAGATCCGTCGTGTATTGGGCCTATTGCACTTTAAATCGCATGTAGGGAGTCAAACGTTCTCCCGCTGGAGTAGTGCGGAAGTTTGGAGGGGGACAGCTCCGATGCCGTCCTCGTCATCTGACCACGGTTCAAAATTACGAGGTCCGTCCCAAAACAGCTCTCGCGTTGCTTCAAAACGAAGCATTAGTATAACTAAACTAAACCAGAAATGAATTTAACAGAAAAGGAAGCCTTAAATGAGTATTTACCTTTATGGGAAGAATTTATCACATATGCATATAAAAGTCTAGTTTAGTTAGATTAAAATCCCTTTTGAATCTACATGAGGGCTATTCTAGAACGGGTCTCCGAATTTTGAGCGGTATTACATGGTGAGGACCATACCTGAGCCCGCATGTCGCTGTCCTAACTTCCAAATCGTACCAACGAGAAGACTTAATTTTTAGTAAAGAATACAGCTATTTCTGGGTTAGTACTATGCCGTATAGGGGCTTGTAGGTTAGGCAGAGTGAACAATTTTTTGTATCTCGAGCCTGGATCGGAGCGGGGGAAAAATTAAATATTTTTAGTTAGATAAAATTAGGTAAATTGGTTTTAGGTTATTAGAAGAACTTCAGAAGATGGCGTTTCCGTTCAAAAGTCTTCTATCATAAATCGTAATAATTTTCGTATTTTCCTAATTCTTTATTTAATAGCTTAAATAAAAATTTAATTTATTTATAAATATGCAGGCTAAGTTTCAGTTAATCTACAACTTTGAACTGAAATCATTTCTCAGAGCCTCGCTAGATGAATGCGTGCAATGAGAGAGGGCATTATGAAATGGGTGGGAATTATTTGCACTTTAATTTGGATCAAATTCACTTCGATAAAAATAATTTGCACTCATAACAAATATATTGCACGCGAAAAGAAATTATTCCACTACAATTAAATTTATTCAGCATGAAAAAAACATTCAATATCTTTTTTTTCATCTTTGTCTGTAATGCTACGTAGTTTGCCATTAATATTTTTTACTACATGAAAATAGCACGTCAATCGTCGGAAGGGAAGGTCAAAAACATTTCTGAAGCTATTAGTTATTACACTCCTGGCATCAGTCAATAGAATTTTGAAATTCCACTCAGTTTCATTCATTTTATAGAATGAGTCTTTCACACAATTAAATCGTTCTCCCGCTGGTAGGGTACGGAAGTTTGGATAAGGGGTGCCAGCTCAGGTGTTGTCCTCGTCATCAGACCGCGTTTGAAAATTAGTAGGCCCGCCCAAAAGTAGTCCTCGTGTTGCTTCAGAACGGGTCGTTAATATAAATAAACTAAACACGACAGATTTAAATTCACACCGTCAAAAGTTCTGTTACTTTGAGTTTAGTTCATTGGTTTATTTTAATTATTGTCCTGTTTTTGAAGTAAGACGATGTTATTTTGGGGCGGACCTCGTCATTTGAACCGTGGTCAGATGACAACGACAACATCTGAACTGGCACCCCCTCTCCAAACTTCCGCACCACACTTAATTTGGATCTTTAGTGGAATCGGGTTTCGAACCTAGAGCCCTCCGTCTCCGATGCCGACAGTTTAGCATTAGACCAAAGTGAACTCATTTCAGTTTGAAAAGATACAAAAAAATAGGTATAGAAGCAGCGATAATGTCGCAAAAAAAGTTGTGCCAGTACGCTCCAACCTGGGTGACAAAAATCGCACCATTCTAAGGACATTTTCACAATTTTTTCTTTTTTATTTCTCGTGAAAAAAGCAGTTCCAGAACGGTGTTCCGGCTCCACTGAACCCCTATAGAGAAGCAACGGTGCACACGCACGAGTTGCGACAATGTACGGCGCAAAGCCATATTATCAATCAGTCAGTGTTGCTAATTTGGCGGGTAAAATTTCCGGTTTTGATTTATTCTCGGACTTTTCCCCCTTTCTGAGATGGTAAATCCACAGAAACAGGGATGATTTCCCCTATTGGCAACACTCCAATTAATGCAATGCTACCGACTGCAAAAGCTACGCTGTATTTAGTTTATTAAAAGTAGAAACAGATGTATTATAGTGGAAAGTAATTAATGCAAGTGATAATATTTTTACTTTCTCGTATACGAAGAGAAAGTATTGTAATCGTCAAAAAATTCGAACTCGAGATTTTGACGAATCTCCACGTTTTAGACCTCCCAGAGTCCGAAAAACACAATTTTGGAATTATGTCTGTCTGTGTGTCTGTATGTCTGTGTGTGTGTCTGTGAACACGATATCTCGAAAACTGTTAGAGATACAGGGATGAAATTTGGTATGTGAATTTGACACATAATTTGTAGGTTTCTATCAAATTTTGGATAAAATCCGTCCACGGGAAGTCTGTCTGCCCGTGGTCATGTGAACACTATAACTCAAAAACTTGAAGAGCTAGATGAATAAAATTTGGTACACTGTTTTATCATCATGAATGTAGGTCCGTATAAAATGTTGGGCCAAATCCGTCGAAGGGTTGACTGTCTGTCGGTCTGTATAATCGCAAACTTGTGAGCACAATAACTCGTTAAGATAATGACTTCGATATATGAAATTTGGTATGTGGCCTTCTAACCTTAATTGTAGATCTGTGTCCAATTTTCGTTTCAATCCGTTAAAAAAAGTGTTCAAATTCCATATTTGGTTCAAAATGCACATTGCGACTGTGTGTTGGAGAGCGTTTCGCTTATTTTGCTCAAGTTAGTATAGTTGGCTTTTGACCTCGGCGGTCTACGAAGTATTGTAACTTCGGATGCGCTTCGGAAATTATGGCAACCCCCTGAACCCGAAACTTCGTTCTGACATTCTTCAGATAGAAGGCGTGGTGAAATCTTGCATGATATTTGTAGTAAGATTTCGATCTCAAAAACTTAAAATAAAGTTGTGATACCTCAGCGCACGTAAAAATTGAGAACTTACGCAATTTTTTTAATTATCATTTTCCTTTTACACATAATCATAAAAATGGGCGCAGGTCATTTTAAAATTATAATGACTCAGAGTTTAGGAAGCAAACGGGACAAATAGTATACGGGACGTATGGCAACCCTAGTTAGAGAGGAAATGACACCTTTTTGGGAAGTATAAGAGAAAGTTTAGGGGAGACCACTCCCGCTGGTTTCTTAAGTGCATCATATTTGTTCGAAGTTCAAATATTTTTTTTCATGCTGAATAAATTTAATAGTAGTGGAATAATTTCTTTTCACGTGCAATATATTTGTTATGAGTGCAAATTATTTTTATCGAAGTGAATTTGATCCAAATAAAAGTGCAAATAATTCCCACCATTATTTTTTATAATTTCTTTATTCTGAATTATGTTCTTTTACTTTGTGCTAAAAGTAACTTTCACTCGTGCTGTATACATTTTTTAAACCTTTTTCATTTTTGTAATAAACTTTTTTATAATATTTATATTTTTTATTTCCTATTTTTAGTTAGCAATCTGCCCAATTTAAAATTTTTGAAACTATGCCATAAAAATTGATTTTGAGTGCAAATTATTCGAATTATAGTGCAAGGTATTCGAATTATAGAGCAAAGTATTCGAATTATAGTGCAAAGTATCCGAATTAAAGTTCCATGTGCCAAGTGCATACTATCTAAATTGAAGTGCAATTATATATTTCCCTTATAAAATTATTTAGCGTCACTTTCACCCTTTTTCAATATTCCTTCCAAACCGACATAAGTTTAATATATAAATATCTGTAAAAAATTTTAATTACGTAAAAAACAATATTTTACAGCTAATTAGCTGTAAAGTAAATAAATATTTCCATTCGTCTCTTTTACAACGATAAATATGGTGCAAATGTTTATAATTTAAAAAAAAGACAAAATTTGTTCCTGAATTCGAACACGCGCATAAAATTAATTTGAACAATATTTCTAGTATCTCTTGGTCACTGATGTCAAAACAGATTTTTTTTATTTCCAATTTCATAAAAATGATCTAAAATCTTTATTTGATAAAAAGACAAGTCCTACTCTGAGCAGTGATTTACATTTCCATCATTAGCAATACTGCGTTTTATTTTCAATTAGTTTTAAATAACAATTGAAATTAAATTGAATTTTTGAATTTCAGTTGTTTTTCAGTAGTAGAAATTAAGTTCAAAATTAAATCTTTTATTTTTTTGTTGTATTCCTTATGCGCGCTTATATGCACTTTTATGCTTTACTCGCTTTTGTGAAAAATAAAAAATTGCGAAACGTAAACAATGAACTGCCGACAACAATATTAGAGGCCGATTTCATCTTTGATTAATTAAGACAAATAATTCCACCCAGTATTTTTCATAACATGTATGGAATATTTAATACCTATGAGTTAGTAAACAATATTTTATATGTACGAAGAATAATTAAAAGTACTTATTTTTAAAACAGTAATTTGCATTGCGTTGTATAATAAACAACGGTCTTAATTTCTTTCGAAAGTTCTTGCCCTCGAAATAAGAATCTGTTTGCAAACTCAGACAAAATGAAAGAAAAATAAACAAGATCGGGAACATAGTGAACAATCAGTTCAAGATCGCACGCGAAAGAAATCCGAGAATAACTATCTCAGTTAGCGGCACTTGCCGACATCAATCACTTCGTCTGGCAGTGTATAAATAAATATACAACTTTTGATAATTTCAAGGGCCTAAGCGAAAGCAGGTGTTTTGAAACGCACGAACACGTGCATGGCAATGTGGGCAAGCCATGGATTATCTTTAAGAGAAAAAAAACAAAGAAATCTGGACCAAAAAAATCCACTATCAATCGCCTCTTTTAATTTCTGGTTTATCAAGGCTTAGATTACTCGACCCCTAAAAAAATAACTTGAGTTTTTTCTGTGGTCCAGTTTTGGCACTTGAAGCCAGGGCTAAAATGAGTTCACCTTCCTTGTGACGAAGTAAACATGACAAATATCAGTGAACGTGATCCACATGATAGGGCATGAACTTCATTTCGTTATCTGCTTCTGTTCCCGCGTCCCTCAACGGAAGGAGGCACAGGTGGAAAAGATATGTTTATCGAATACCAGAAGAGAAATTTTAGGTCAGCATCTCTCCACAATCAGCGCCCTCGATTTTTCAGAAGTTTAATCAATTTCGTGGAAGAAAAACGCAGTTGGGCAACAGCAACCAAAGTGTTTGTTTGGTTGGAAACCCGATGTATTGGTAGATTTTTCCTTTTTGGGTCACTCTCTTCTATCTGGTTGAATCCTGACCTACACCTTTAGTCACATTGGCTGTACTTAACCTCCAACGGGTGTGGTTGCAATAGGTTGAAAGAAAAAGCGTTATGTAAGGTTGCTGAACGAGTGACATAGGGGCTTCAAAGGGTAGGAGAGTAGGTCACCATTTACACACGAGAAAACATCTTTCGCAACCGCCGGATGTAGCGACGCACGGGGAATGTGTGATAGGATTGGGATTTCCATCCCTCCTCCCCCCCCCCTTCTGGTAGGAAAGAAGAACGATCATTTTATGACACGTAAAGGAAAGTGTGGTAATCAGAGACTCAGAAGCAACTAAAAAGAAAAACAGATAAAAAAGTTTGAAAAAAAATTATCATGCAATGCCGATGCGTTGGTTAAATTCAGGATGTCAGGAAACGTGACGTGCAATATTAGAAGGGTTGTCGCTAACGGTAAGAAATATCTTGGCTTAATAAATGATGATGCTGACTTTTTACTTCAAGAATCAATAATCTTAAATGGGTTGTGTCATTGTTTCTAGGAAGTAGGGTCGTGCTATGGTTGGAGGAGTTGGATAATGAGACAGTCAAACGAGGAATGAAAAATTAAGGAAAATATCGAACTCTGTCAATAGGTCAATAAGTTCAAGATGATAGCAAGTTTTCCCCTGTTGGGCTTTTTTCTTATTTCTCGATGTAGATCAGATTCTTAAATTTTTTTTCCACGTGCGACCACTTTACAGGCAGAAAAATTTCCTCTGCCTCAATATCCTTCAGAAACATTTTGTTGCGACTCTAAAACTGATAAATAAAAAATAAAATTATGCATTAACTAGTTACAATTATTTAAAAAATTCTACTAACATAATTTTTTGCCTAATTTTATTGGAATATTTTTAGTCAAAATAATTTTCTTTGCTTTTTTTTCTTACAAATGTTAAAAAATCTGAAAAAAAAGAAAGTCATGTGGAAGTTTTCGCTGACGCAGTATTTTTCAAGGCGATTCCATCAGTGGTCGCGACCAGAAATTGAAGAAGTCTCTAGTGTAGATTATATCAAGTGTGAAGAATGTAACCAGTTCAAATAAGTTTTATTTAAAAAAATTACTTAGATTAATGTTCCGTTTTGAAGATACACGAGAGCTATTTTGGGACACACCTAGTCATTTTGAACCGTAGTCAAATGACGAAGACGACACATGAGCTGACATCCCTCACTCCAATCTTCCCCAGCAGCAAGAGGACGTTTGACTCATGACTGATTTAACATACCCCAGGCCCCCATATCTCTGGTGAAATCGGGTCTTGAACCCTAGATCATCTCATCAGGCCACGGCGCCCCATTAATTTGACT
>BGPR01000032.1:2192685-2302667 GCA_013235015.1 Araneus ventricosus | reverse complement strand
AAAAAAAAAACAAGGTCTATCTCAATAAAAATAATTTATTTCAAATTTATTCTATACAGGGTGGTGATAAGCTATCGGACCCATTTCAAAAATTAATTTTAAAAAACCCAAAAACGTTACAACTACGTTTTTTTAATGCAATTTAAAAAGATTTTTTCAGATAGGTAATGTGCCGTTACAGTGGTCTAGATGGTCGTAAATTATTGGACATCTCCCATTTTTGTGAGCCGTTATCTGCGAAACTATTAAAGCTAGAAGAAAATAAAAGCATGTATTTGTAGGGAATTTCACACTCTTTAATTTGTTAAATCAATTGTAATTTGAAAACTGAAAAGTTTTCCAGATATTCAAGAAAAACTGAAAACGGAAACCAGAAAACGGCCATCAGCTTCTGCTGATCGGTAGCCATTGCGTATGGACATCTCTCGCTGTAGCAAATTTAGAACGCCGTGATGGTACTCCACCTATCTGAAAAAATAAATATTTATTTGCTCTTTCATTTAAAAAAATCTCAGTTGTAACATTATTAGTTTTTTTCTTTAATTTTTGAAATGCGTTCAATAATTTATGACTATCTGTATATTGTTTTAACTTCTATATATTGCAATAAAATGATCTAAAATACCGAAATATATCCAATAATGAGAAAACATTTTGTTACATTTTCTGTGGGAAAAAAAAGAAAGAAGAATTATCTATGTAAGATTACTCAAGAAGGATTGTTGGGTTGGTTTTTATGGCTCAAGAAGGATCATTGCAATAAAAATGCTTTAATTATCATCACTTGTTGTTCATTTATTGTTTAAAAAATTGAATTTTTTAAATATTTCAAATTCAATTACTACCGTCTAGAATTATAAGCATGAAAATATACTAAAATGATTATGAAATCTCATTAAAAAGTTGACCTATACAATCACATTATGAGGCTAAAGTACGTAAATAGTTTATCGCATTTTGAACCGAGATTCGATGACGCTCCGTCCTCGTTACGACGTCGTTTTGGAGCCATCCCTTGACTTACAAAAACAATGTATCAAAATCATTCAAAGAAAGCAAAAAACGAAGAAATACTCTGAGATAATCGAATTAAACAAGCAAGGAATCCATTCTAGTCCATTTTATCAAGGGCTAAGGGCTATATTCGAAATGGATTTAAAATATTTGGGAAATTTTTCTGTAAGTAGCTTGCATTACGCCAAATATAGCTTTTCTGAGCCCGAAATTTCCCAACAAAAGACAAAGAAGATCAGTACCATCTAAAAAGAATTATTATAGCAAATATTTTATATAAATATTTGTATAAATCCTTTGCCCTTGATAAAATGGATTAGAATGGATTCCTTGTTTGTTTAGTTCGATTATCCAAGAGTATTTCTTAGTTTTTTTGCTTTCTTTGAATGATTTTGATAACTTGTTTTTTGGTTTCTGTATGCAGCTGCAATTGCGCGCTACTTAAATATTGTATAATTTTTATTGTCTAAATTTTATAGTTTAAATTTTGTTGTTTCTGTTCAAAGTTTAAGTTAAATTTATTTTTAAATTTTTCTACTTTTTCTAGTTAATTGTTTTTAAGCTCTTGACTTACAAAAGAGGTTTTGCTGTAGTAATTCATGTTTTCAATACAGTAGACTCTCTCTAATCCGACATATATAGGACTGGAAACCTGTTGGATTATAGAGTGTCCGGACTATAGAAGATCAATAAAAAAATCATGTACTGAAAGGGGAAAGGTTTCAAGTTTTAACAGGAAAGATTGACTCATCATCAAGTAACTGTTCCAACAGGTGCGTCGGACAAGTGGGAGCGTCGGATTAGAGAGAGTCTGCTGTACTGTAAAATGGAATGAATATGTATGAAATATTAAAAGAGAAATTCTGTGCAGTCATATCAAACTCCTTAAATTTCGAACCTCTAATCCGAAACATCGTAGCATGATAATGTTTTGAGGCCATACAGTACCCTAAAAATGACAAAATTTTCTTTTTTTTTTTTTGCATTTTTCGATGACTATACGAAGGAAGCTTGTCTCCTAAGTTAAGATCTGATATCTGAATAGTTTTAAAGATATTTAAAGTTTTCTGAGTGTTGTTAACCTCAAAATTTGACAGCTGAGGGGGCGTGGTTAGTTTCGTTTTCATTTTGAAACATTTTTCCATTCTTAAAATTAATCAATTAAAGATATTTTATGAATAAATCAATTCCTTAGGTGAAATGGTTACTAACTTCAATTTTCACTGCTCAAATCGTTTCTGTTTATGTTCTGCGTTCTGCTTGAGTCCTCATTACTACCTAACTAATATTCATAAAAAGGACATTTTTAAGACGAATATTAGTTTTTACACAAAATATTTTTTATTTAGAAGCTTTTCAGTTTAATATTTTATTGTTTTTTATTCATTTTTCTGTTGAAAATATGCCACGATCGAAACGTTCTCGAGTTGCTAAGAGATATAACGTTTTGAAAAGATAGCAGACTAATGACATAATATTTTGAATAAGAAAAAAATATATTCAATCATATTGAGTTAAAATAGTGTTTTCGTGCATTTCATAAGTTGGGAAATAACATATTAAAAAATTAGAACTCTACAAGCTTTAATAGTTTTTGTTTCATGTCTTTACAAACTTTAAATGCATTTTTCTCAGACTTTTATTTTTGTTGATGCCAAGTGTTTTCTATTCCCTAAGGCTTTTTTCTATTCAAGATAGAGTCTTGAAATTTTTTGTAGACACTTTAATATATATGCACTATAAGAATTAGAATGGCTTTAGGTCTGAGAATTCTAGTTATTTTTTTTAAATGTCAAAGTTAATATTTTTAGAATGCCAGCCTATCAACATTATCATTTCAGTAAAAGCGAAAGTGAAAATTCTGCCTTGAAGTTAATGTCCATGGAGAGCTTTTCTTTTATCATAACGTTAATATTTGCAACAGCACGCGAGAGGAAGATTCGATGAAACATTAGAATTTGTTTGAATTTCATTACGGCAATAAAAAGCATTCGTTACAGATTGTGTTTAAAATTAATTTTGAAATATTTATTAAAATTTTTATAAATTGCGAAAATAAAATTGATATCATCGAAATGTTATTTTTTTATTTTAAAGTGTTGTATAAACGGTTTCTGTGTTAATATTTTTCGAAATTATTGAGGAAAAACATTATAACTTCAATGATTTTTTAATTAATTAAAAATCCCCAAGAAGTAGCTACATGCTAATTTTGGTAGCTCTAGATCCAACGGACGTTGTAAGCAGATTACAGATAGTATTCAGGCCTAAAATCGTTATCATGTTAAAACGCGTTCGAAATTAGTCGGAAGTTGTGTTTTTCTTAAGTTAGCAATATTGTAATGAAACAGAGAAATAAAAGTGTTAAGTTGACAAAGCCATCAGATATTTCTTTCTAATTGTGCATCTTGGTACTGTTTTTTGTTGACCTCAAACTTTTATTTTCAAAATATGGCGGATGATATTTTTATATATATAACACCACTTCATGCCCCGTATCTATAATCGTTATGATTCTTTATAATCGGTTTAGGGGGACATGAAGATGAATAAAACACCCTTAACCTAATAAACGTAAATAAAGAAAAATTTTAAAAGAAATTATAAAGTTAAGACAAGAGAACTTAACTAATAACATACCTACAAAATAACCTCCAGTATCGCTTAATCAAACTTTTTCTGTTTTATATATTAAAAAAATAACCAACTTGGAAACATTTCTGAATTCCATGATCAAATTTTCATCACGCAGCTCACATGTGACAGCAATTAATAATTATTTTTATACTCTTCAGAAAAGACTAAAAGTTTGAGGTGGCAAATATAAGATCATCTGACCCATTTTTCAAACCAGATGATTATTTGTAGCAAAGGAAAACGGAAAAACTACAAAGTCAGTTAAATACGCTTGGAAATTATCTTAAACAGAAGATCATTGTTATATTGAGGTTTTATTAAACAAAACCCCAAGCAGAAATGTTTTATAGATTGATAAGTTATTTATTATCGAAGAAAGATATAAGAAAACTCTCCACTCTTGCTACTGGTTATCCTTCAGATTTAAAGGCATGATCATTTTTAAAGACGGTTTTTGTGATACAATATATTAGTTATGTTTTAATACTAGTTCATGCAATTTTTTTTCTGTTTTCTTTAATAAATAATCTTTTTACACCCGGGTCCCACGCCCTAGTAGCACAAAGATATTGTACAATATTGTACGATATTGATCAATATTCGCAATATTGTACAATATTATATAATATCGATCAATATTGGGCAACATGTTGTGCTACCTGGGTTTTACACTCTTCTTGGTCTAATGATAAATTTTACTTGTTGTTTCTCCAGCAGCACAAGAACTAGACAAAAAAATTTTCATTATTCTTTCTGGTTACCTGGCATTACGGAAATACTAGAAACAGCATGTTTTCACTTTTTTTCGCATTAAATTTTCACCAAAGACATAAAATTCAAATTTTTATTTAATTTAAAGAGACAGATACCCACGAATGTCTATTATTTATATTTTTTAATTTTTAAAGTTCTTTGCAATATTTATATTTGAAGTTGAATATTATTTCTACTTACCTCATTTTACTCAACGAACTTTAAGTGTTTTTCAAAATTCTGCTCCTAAAATTCGCATAACGTTGATGAGATGTTGATGGCAAAAAAAAAGAATATTTTAAATTCACATCATATTGAAAAAACTTGTTATTGATTATGTTTGCATGAATAGGTGCGCGACTGACGTCTGAAATTTAGGTAAATCGTTAAATGTTTTCATTGTTTTTTTTGTCTCTACTGTAATTGATTGATAACTTTCCTTATTTTCACTTCTATTGATTGATGATTTTCTGCTGTCAGGATGAGGGTTTCTTTTATTTTTGCTATTATTGTGGACTTTTTATCCCCCCCCCCTTTTTCTATTTGCTTCTATATTTGAAAATAAATAAAATATTTAAATAACTTTTAGATAAATCAAAGTTAACAAGAGGCTCCAATTCTGTTTTTGAAAATCAAAATCCAATACACAATTTCATATGAACTTAATTTTAATATATTAAAGCCCAATTAATATTGGATATTTCTTTCGGGTCAGAAAGATTAAAAACCTATGAAGTTATGCAACATGGTAGATAATTTTTTAAAAATATATTTAACAATTCATTGGCATTCCAATATCATTCAATATTAACGCAACACTTGAATAATAGCGAAGTCTTAGCATCGGAACAGGAGGGAAGCGGGTTCGAGACCCGATCCCTTCACAATGTACGCCGTCCTGGTGGACTTGAAATCCGTCGAGATCAAACGTCCTCTCACTGATGAGGTGTGTAGCTGTGGAGAGTGCCGGCTCATGTGTCATCTGATCATACCTCATAATTCTGAGGGACCGTCCCCAAAATATTCTTTTCGATTACCATATAAGTTTATTTACAAACTTATATTAATATTTCAGCACAAGAATGCTGCATTTATGGAATTATGCCCGTAGTAAGCTACGAAAAGGTTAGGGCTAGCTATCAAAAGAATTGAATGAAAAATTTCATGAATACTCGCCTTTTTCTGCATTAGTTGCGTTAATTTTCATTATGCAAAACAACTTACGTTTAAGGCGTTCGAAATGTTTGATACAAATGTGTCTATGAATCAAACGTAGATGCGAGTCATGTACATGTTACTTTCATTTTTAATTGTTTAGTTGATTATTTAAGATCTTTAGGAGCTTTACTGGTTAAAATATTAATGTAAGGTTCTTTATAGCGTGGATTCTGAAATTAGTTTATTCATTATTCTTAACGGTAGCTAAACAACTATTTAATTATTAAATCAAATTGTGTCTTTATTTAATAATTTTAATATATTTTTATAACATTTAATATTTTTAAATTTTCTTAATTTAAATATGATTGATTCTACCATTAAAAGATTTCATTCAAAGGTGTGTCTTATTTTCTTTCTATTCTTTAATTAAAGTCTTTAATTAATTCATAAAGTAAAGTTTAATTAAAGTTAATTATTCAAATCGTTAACTTAAGGTCGGTAGTGTAGTCGCAAAATAAGCAGTTCCGGAAATCTCTAACATGGGTGACAAAAATCGAGCTATATTAAGGACGTTTACAGAATTTTTTGTTATTTATTTCTCATAAAAAAAGCAGTGCCACAGAACGGCGTTACAACTCTACTACACCCCTGCTTAAAGTATATAAAAAGAAATTTAATTTTAAAATTCAATTTTACAGAATAAGAAATCATGTAGGCTTAAGTCAAAAATTGCCTATTAAATTTGAACAGTGAAATTTATTTGAACGCCATTCCTGAAAGTTTACTATGTCTCTTTATTGTGTATATAGTAACAGTTTACTTGAAATTAAAAAATAAAGAACACCGGGTAACAATTTTTCCCCCTTAAGCCTTCCCTTTCCTTTTTTTCGGGGAGGGGCTTGAAATAAAAGAATATATACGCAATGAAAAATAACATGTTTATGTAAGAAATTCAAACTAAAACCTCATTTTGAGTCCATGACCATGTGTTAAACAGTTTTAGATGAAAATATCTTGATTTGACACCTGATATCTCATTGCACAATCACATTTTTCAAAACATGGAAAAAATCCTATTGATTGAACAACAGTACTTTTTGGATATTTTGAGATTCCCAAAACAGAAATAAATCCTCATCAATCCTCAATAATCATTATAGATAGAGACAATTTAAGCATAGTTGATTGATTGCTTGCTTGCTTGAGTGACGTAAGAGCAAAAAAACTTTGGTCAAACTCTGCCAAACAGAACCTAGAACATATAATATTTAGATTAATTCTGAAAGAATAACTTCATTTTCTACTTAAGGTATTTTAGTTCTGCATTTTAAAAATTCTCCTTAAAGCAATCAGTTAAAATTTTTCCATGTGGAAAAACTTTGGATGACCCAAAATTGAAGTTTCTAATAAAGTATTTACAATTTTTTCAAAGGCATATGTTATTAAACCACAATACCAGCCATCTTCAGCAATCTCTTAATAGATGCTAAGTAGGCATTTATTCTTATAAATCAACTGATAAAAATTATAAGCTAAAAGAAATTTTAATCCCCTTTAAAATGAAAAATTTTAGGTGAATCATTTACTGAAACCATAAATGTTTCGCCACCTAAATATACTAAATGTGTGCATTTAAACCAGCCAAAAAAGTTGTCATCTACAGACAGATATCAGACCAATTATAATATTAACGCTTTATAAAAGAGCGTACCAAGAAATGCAAATAGTATATTAATTATAGAGATTTTCACTGGTTTTCCTCAAATATAAAATATTATCTGATCCTACTAAGTCAATACAGATTATGCAAAATTTAAAAACCCTAAAAAATATGAAATAGTCTGCTGAAGGAATTTTTTTATTTTCAAATTAATGTCTTTCCTAATTTTTATAGCATGCTTATTTTTATTTTAAAAATGGATATAACTTTCTCTAGTTTGAATTTTCTTTTTTATTTGACCTTTAATGATTAGATTGTAGAAATTAAATGTTGACATTTGAATTGGTTCGAGAAATAATATGTGATGAATATACAATACATCTGCAAAAAAGCTTCAAATAAATATCGCACTGTTTCTTCAATTATATTAATATGGCAATATCTGTTAAATTTTGCATCGTTAAAAAGAACTGCAAATCTAATTTTATATATGAAAACTAAATGGCATGTATGAAATTAATTGCATGCAGTTTATATATAAATTTTAAGAAGGTAGAGTTAAATAATTTGCTGTTTAGTATTTAACTGCACTAGATAATATATTAGAGAAATTTTGAGATCCCACATTATTTATAACTAGCCGCCTTCGGCGACCAGCTTTTTCGCCGGGAATATAATTTCAATTGAATATCTTGTGTATAATTTGATATTCATGGTTCCCTTAACAAAGTAATTTTAAATTCCAAATCGTAGCCTTCCACCTATTCTGTTCGTTGTCTGCATGAACGTCTATAATGGAGTCGAGTAACTGTCTATGTCATGTATCATACAATGGCATGATCTTCACTCTCTCATTCCTCTTAAAAATACACATTTGATTTTCACTTTAAAATGGCGCAGCGCATTTTACGCCCAGCAGCATGTTAGCTGAATGAAAATATGCCGATTAAAACATATCATTAAACAAAAATATATATTACCTTAGCTTTCAAGAATGGAAGAGAAGCACTCAAATAAATATTTGTTTAAACTATAAAAACGGTTTGAATTTCGTTGCAACAATGAAAAGTACTGTTGTAAATTATGACAAAAATTTTTAAATTTATTAAAATTGGAGAAAAAATCGTACGACAATTTAATTGATATCATTGAAAAGGTAATTTTTGCACTTTCAGGTGGTGTAAAAATAATTTTTATGCTTCAATATTTTCGAAAGTTATTAAGGATAAATGCCGAAATTTCACTTAATTTTTAATTAATTAAAATTTCCAAAAACGGGCTCCGAGGTACACATTCCAACTCTCAAAAGTATGTTTGTACCAAATTTTGTAGCTGTAGCTCGAGCGGTGTGCCCTGCAGAGCGCAAACACACAGACACACATTCTCCTTTATTATTAGTAGAGATGCTACATTGATATTGATGTACAGTGAGTTATTCGAAATTCACTTAATTTCCTGTCGAAAATCAACTACCAAAATTAAGAAGCTGCATGATTTTAGAGTTTTATACTGGTGTGCAAAAATTAAGGACCATTTCGTAAAATGCGAGAAACTTGCAATTAATACGAAAACTATAGTTCGAAATCAGTTCTGGAGAATCGTGTGACATTCAATCGATTATCATACATATATTAAAGTGAAGATTTGGTCAAGAGGGCAATTAGGGGGGCCACCAGAAAGGGATGAAGTCGGGAATGGAGTTTGACCCATCCTGTTTCACAGAAATCTGATAACGAAATGCAACTTTTATCAATGGCTGTGTTTGATGTGCAAAATATTTGCATGTATTTTCATAGGCATAGCATAAATATTCAGGAAGATCTTAAAAAAATTCCAAATTTTTCCGCACGTTTTTTTTTTTTTTTTTGCTTATAACATGCAGAGTTTTCATTCAAATTATAGAAAATTTTCAAAACACTCGACAATATGTTGCAGAAGTATTGTATTAAAATTTGAAGTAAATACGTTGAATATTAGAGGAAATACGAGTTTGTACTATTTTTTACTGCGCATGTGGGAGACGGAATTTTTCTTTCACAACTTCAAAGCCAGATTATATAGAGTAACTTTTAAAAACTTCCAGTTGAATCCCATCAAAATTCAGAAGGCTGTCGGTATTTTAGTGAGGTGAATTTCAATTTCTCTTTAAGAGAAGCTAAATGATGAGGGTTCTTGCACAAACTGATATTTTTAAACTTGAATCTTCGAATGGTATTCGTGAAAATGCAATTGAAATAATTTAATTTATAAGTGTACATGGGTATTTAGGATATTCAATTTTCCTAAAATTCAATGTTACTGTTCGAAGATTCAAATTTTTGCACACCAGTGTATTTCATTCAACATATACGATTTATGATGCAATGAAGCATTTGATCATTGTTATATCGGTACTTTTCATCATATTATGAAGTAATTGATGGCTAATACACTAAATTGTAACCGATATTCTTACGAAAGAGAAAAATCAATACAAATAAAAAACAATTTGAGCTGGACTAACTAAACTGGTTAAAAATTTAGTCCTTCCTGCAAATAATCGATAGAAGCTTTTTCAGAAAATTTAAGAAACACTTTTGTGGGAAGAAGTCTACTATGTTCCTCTTATTCTTATCGGGAATGATAAATATATTTCAAGATTCAAATTCGTAAGTCCAAAATGTCAGTTTCTTTCAAAATTAACACTTAACTTTTCAATTCCATTTTCTGTTCGAATGCGTAATAATTTTCATATACTATTATAACTATAATACATTTGCAATAAAATTATCATACAGATTCATCTCAACATCTAAGAAAATAGTTCCGAACAATACTGGTGCTACCATCTATTGTCCTTTACGTTATCTTCCCTAGCATAATAACCGTACTTCATTTAAGTTAAGAAAGGAATTAAAATTGCTTAAGAAAGTTTTAGAATTCCGTTCTTGCGGATACGTCTTTTATAAATAAAACACATGAAATTGATTAAAATTGCAGAACGTATTTGAAAGTCTGCCTTTGCACTCAACGATTATTGGCTGGATTAGGTATCGTGCTGCCATCTATCCTAAGATTTTTAAAATAAATACGAGTAACTTGGTCATTGCAGTATAATTAGATACAGTTTGGAGGTACCACTTTCTAATTATTAGTTTTGAAATATCCTGAAAATTTTTTCGATTAAAATTATTGCGTGAATGGCAATATGAAGCTTTTCTCCCTGTCCGTTCATATCGCAAAACAACAACTTTCAATTTCATATGCTTATTTAGAATTAAATGCATCGATGAAAATTACATTGGCAATTGCTGAAGAACAGACATCTTTCGGAATAATTTATTATAGGCTTTGACTGAAAAGGTAAACTTGATGCATGTTTGTAGTACATTGCATTCTTCACTACGCAAAATAGTAGGCTTGTTTGTGTCTAAAAAATTAGATTTTATTTAAGAAAAAAAATAACATTTCACCTAAAAGCGCCATTTCAAATTGGGACAAATATTTGAAAAACTGAATGAATTGAACTTTCATGGAAATTTAACTGATAGAATCGGTTTTACATCTAATACAGAATTTATTTTTTTATGAATATTATATCCATGCTTATCGATTCATTTAAACTATCATTATACTGCAGAGTAAAATAATATTTTAGTCTGCTGTATAAAAATTCGGAAGAGTAAAATAATATTTTATAACGTTTGGATCGGTATTTACTAAGTGCTGGTATCTAGTGTTTAAAGTTGAGAATTCAAGTTTTAAAGAGCAAGTCAAACTCCAATGTCTGGATGAATTTTCCTTCATTAGCTAGTATTCACCAAAAACAATTATAAAATTACTCATTTAATTTCAAATATATCGCGTTTTATTGAGCAGCATATCGATGCAAGACAAGGTATTAAGGTTAAGATACACTATTTGGCGATTTACTGATTATTATAATCAAACTTTTTAAAAATGTTTGCCAAAATTGTTTAAAATCCTGTACAGAAAAACAAGTTTAGATACACAGTTTATCTTTGAATGAAAGAAATCCCGCTTGGTTGACATTAATGAGCAGTTTTGTGCATGCCGGTTAATTTTATACACAAATGCACATGGAATCCATATAAAAATGGCACAATAATCTGAGTACGCAAAAAAATTTCATGCATAGTTTTCGAGATTTAAAATACATTATATGCTGGTAGAAAGTGTTAAAAAAAGTAGAGCGATTTGAAAAATACACGAATGTATAATTTAAGAAAAATTTTAATACCTACTCCACCTATTTCGGGCGCTTTATTATTTTTTCTGAAAGACCAATTCGGAATGCAATTTCAATATGAACAAACTTAAAATCAGGCCAAAGGTTTTACAGCATTCAAATACTCATTGTAAAGAAAACTTAAAACATTAAGAAAAGTCGTTTCAGAATGACTTATTTCGGAAGTCATTAATGAATACTTGTTCACAAACCTGAACAGTTCAGCCTAAATTTTAGCAATAAACATTTAATTAAAATTTCGAAAAATGCGTAAAAGAAGCTGTTGCAAAACGAACTAAAGGAATTCCAGCTGCTTAATTTTAGGCTCATGCCCATCAGTTACCCAATTTGGTGAAAGATTAGTCATTGAAGTACCATTTTCTTGAAGCCAAATCACAGAAAAGCCGTAAAATTTTATTGGAAATATTCTACAAATATAAAATTATATTACCAAGAAAGCCTGGTTTTACTAAACGTCTTGTATTTTTCTTTCACAACTATTTAAGAGGATAACTTTTCACACTAGTATCGCAAGTCTAGTGACCAAATTTATAACTTAACCTTTCGGTTAGGAGTAACATAAGGACTATTTTGGAACGGACCTCATAATTTTGAACCGCGATTGGACGACGAAAACTACACAGAGACGGCATTCTCCCCTCCCTCAAAATTTTTGCGCCACACTAGGGGGGGAGAACGTTCGATTCTCGGCGTCAGATTTAACGTACACCAGGCTGCACACACTGGATTGTTGGTGGAATTGGTTTCGAACCTGAACCATTTGTAACCAGGTCACCGTAGTCTGGTGGTAAGGTCTTACATCCTGAATCCTTAATTCTCAGCATTTGACGACCAGTATTGCAAATCCGGAAGTCGCGTGCCTTAAGTGAGAAAAGCTTCCGGCATCTATGCCTACAGGCTAAAAGAATGAGTATTAAAACAAACACTACTAATGTCAGGGAAAAAAGAATTTTAATAAATAAAGCACCAATGGGTTTCGGCATTTCAACTATATTAGAGTCAAAGCAGCATCAAAATGTCTGATGCAACTCGGCTTTTAACTAGTCGTTTCAAATCTCTCTCGTCATGTAACATTTTCCATCATTTCATCCATCATTAAAATGTCCCTAACAATTTTCCAATATATTTAAATTACTAAATTGAAAAATGTAGAGAAATCATTTTAAAATCACGATTTGGGAAACGAGACTGTTATGTTTGCAGAAATACCTTACTCACTGATAAAATACAAAACAAAAGTATAGAAAAAAATCTTTATTGACATGCTTGGTATAATGACAAAAATAGGGTTTACAAGATTACAGAAATGAACATAAATACAAAGTAGCAATTCTTTACAGACAGAAAAATTTTCGGAGACAATGTCTGCGTTACTTCATTACAATAATGCACACGTGGTTTTATTAAAATATCTACCCAAGACAGAACAAGGTAAAAGCTAAAAAACATTGATAGATTAGTATGAAAACATCACGAATATCAAACATTCTCAATATTTTTTTTCATTTTAAAAAGATTTTTTGTCGAAGAATGAGTGAAAATTCTTTATTAAACAAACAAAAAAATTGTAAATTTTATTTACTTTAGAAGAGATGGGCTATCGAAAAAGCTTTCGATTCCGAATAGTATAAACGAAAAAAAATCCAGTCTACATTTATCACATCCATTCGAATATCTATCGGGAACACATTAGCTTATAATTATAATTTGAGTACGTGTTCTTTAATTGTATGAATGGCATACAGTTCTTAATGGTATTCGACAATATTTTTCCGAAACATTTGATCACCATGGTGATCAGGCATGGTGATAAAATTGTGTTTTCTAAACCCGAGGATTCCTGACGTGCTGGCCGGCCGAGCTAATCAGTAATCCTTACCTAAAAGACTAAAGGGAGGGGAGGGCTCTTAATAATTAACAGTCGGTGATTTACGTACAAACACAGATGTCTAAAGAAAATTGGATAAATCCAAAATGGGTTAGGCTTTTATTATTCAAAGCATCTTGGATCAGCACGCAATTTTTAAATTTAATTGCAACATACGAAAGGGGAAAATCAACATGGGAAAGAATGGATGAATAAAAGCGAGCTACTTAATATATAGTATAGAAAAGCATTTCTTAAACTGTTTAGAGAAAAAATAGAATTAAAATTTAAGAATTATTTCAGTAAATAATTAAAAATAAATGTAATTAAAATATTTTTAAAAACTTTAAAAATAATTAAAATTCAGTTTAGTACATTAATATTTAGTCACAGAATTTAATTTAGATCTTGCTTGAGATCTATTGTTTCTCAAAAACTCACTACCAAGCGGCACCACTAGTACGGAATAAAAATTTAATGATAAATTCACAATTGTATCAAGAATATAATAACCATCGAAAATTCACAAGTGCACAAAATTTCAATCCTATAGCACATCAGGAAGCGAGTGAAAAATCGATCACAAAATTCCATCTTTACAAACATGAAACAAGACAAGTTAAATGCTTAAAAAAGTGGATGATCAGAGATAAAATATGAATTGATAGACATAAGCCCCACACTGCGCAATCATTAATAATTGTATTTTTCAACGAACTTTGAGTAATTTATTATATAGGCAATATAATAGAGATGTATTAAATTATAATTATTCGCTTACTACATTTATCTAAAGAAAGAACGTTTAGGAAAAAAATCATTTAAAAACACAGTTTGAGTCAAAAATTTAAAATTTTCCTCTATGATTTACATTCAATTTACAGATTATATAAAACATTGAATTGATTGGAGTTTTATGGCGCAAAAGCCAGGTCTGACCACTCTACGCCAAACACTATAAAACATTTAAAATTGTGCAGTATAGGGCCAACACATTTTAGCATTTATTGCACGTGGAGAGTACGCGTTGGGACGAGGCCGTGCGCAAAAGTCTTGCTTTACTTTTTGCTCACGGCCCCGATTGGGAGTGGGCGGTGATGCCGACTCTCATGTGTAGTCCCTCAATTCGATACTTAGTTCTCAATTTTTTTTTCTTCAATTCGAGACAAAGCGGCTTTATAGCCAGCATACGTCTCAAACATACCTTTCTACTAAACCTTAGAATTTATTATCAGATTATAATTCTATTGCTAGTCATTCTAGAACAAATCAAAAATATTAAAGTAAAATAAGATACATAAAATTCAAATATTTTCGTATTTGTAAATAACATTAACAATGTTAAACATTTACATAAAATTTGGGACTAACATTTCATACAAAATATCAGTCAAGGTATTGATTAATTTAGAACGTCTAGCTAAATTCTATGCGAGAAACAAAAATTCCGAGTATAGATTTTTACTCGGTAATTAGTAAAGATTTAAATTTGCAAGACCTTTCAACGAGATCATTAGTGGATATTTTTGACATGTTAATTTCAGTTGCCTATAATCCACAAGTTTGCGATTCTATTTCCATAACTTTATAAATGACTACTTTTAGCAAGATGAACATCTAAGTTTATTTTTCAGAATCTGGTTTCTCAAGTGAACAACTCAATGAAAACTTAACACCTTAAAATAAAACAAATGGAAGAAAAAAAAACTTCTTTAGATTTGACATTTTTAGAAACCAACATTTTAAAATTTTTGGTCGCCGTCGCATGTTATGCGACGAAGAGAAAAATTGCATCGTTTAAAGTAAATTCATCGTTTCGTACACGTCTCGTTATATTCCGCGATTATATTTTGTATTTATGAATATTGCTGAGAAATGGCACAAATAGTGTTACTTTCTTCATGTTTTCGCAGTCCCGCCTTGAATGGAAAACGATAATTCCGCCATCCGACAAAGAAGGCGTTAACAATGAAAATGTTAAAGGAATGAAACTATACGTTCGATAATTATGCAAATATGTGATTTCACTGGAAAGAATTCTACATCATTAACAGCTTCGTCTACAATAACGCGTTTGACTCGTGCATCGAATTAGAATATATTAAAATCTAAAACAAAGTTGCAACTAATTTAAAAGACAGTTTATTTGGGCACGTTTAAAGTATCTCAGGTGTCCTATACGTTCTTATGAGGGATCAAACAATGTCCCAAATAAGATGCGTCATCAATTAGAAGGTTAAATTAGGTCACGGGGATAGTAAAACGAAGCTATGGAAATGGACAAGGTTTTATATATTGAAAACTTTCATTTTATATTTTGTCAAATGGATATATGAATAATTCTTAAGAATCTGCAGCTAAAATGGCACATTAGAAAAAATTTTCACATACAATGAAATTTATTTATTTGGAGGCCAGTTAAATTAAAAGCAATCTGAATCCTAGAATGGCAATCGACTAAACTACTGGCAAGTACAGATCAAATATTTAGTGTCTGGCCGCATTTCAGTTGTGCAAACCACTTGAAAGTCTTCTGAAGGCGTCAAGGAATACAGCAAGAATAACTATCCACATTTAAAAGCATCACAGCACACCAAAATACGCAAGTCAAAGGCACACATTTATATACTTGTGTACAATAGCCTCCATTTACACCTTATATAATCTATATTCGGTTACAGGCTGTGGAATGGCGGAAAGTTAATTTTCATTGGAGTCTATTTATGTTCGCCAAATGCTCCGTACCAGGTTTGGAACCCTTGGGTATCGCGGAAAAGTTAAAAGAACGTGACGTCACAGAACAGTGTAACGTTGCAAGAAATCCACAATTACGTTTCTAGTGTAACTGACGTCACTTTCCTTCGCTGGATACTCTCGAAGCGGACTCAGCCCCAGTAGACAAGAAAATGACCCTGGAGTGAAGTAGGAATTCTTAGGGCTGCTTAAACATTGAAGATTACAGCAAACAAATTCCAGAAATTGTAATTCCTGCTGCAATTGCCATTTTGGTCCATGAATTGTGCATGGGCTGAATATGATAAGGAGTAGATCAGCTTAACTGTTATTGCAGATATTAAGATTATTCATACAAGGAGAAAAAAATTCTGAATATCTATTTAGACCTATCTCGGATTTCAATTCTTGCGAGAAAATTAACCTTGAAGCAACAGCAAGAACCACAACTTTTAAATAAATGTTCTATGAATTTGGCTCTAAAGAACGTTTAATTGCGAATTTCGATCACTTTCCAAATCCAAACCTGTCTAAACTTATCATGCAATACTCAAATCGATTGAGCTTCTTTTAGCCAATAATAGTGTTTTAGCATAGTGCCTTATAACTGCATATTTTAGTATACATTACATATATTGTGCGTGTCTATAGCGCACTATAAGTTTTCATGCAATATTTTAAACTTCATTACGATCTTGTAAGCCCCAGCAGAGTTTTTAAACAAAGATTTTCACTAACAGCCTCCTAAACGGACACATTCCACATCAATTGTTTCTGAAATGATGGCAAGATTTTACTGCCGTATTGATATCCAATAAATTTCCCACAGAAAGATAATGGACGTTATAGTGTATTTCACATGCATTTATAAGTCCGAGGATTTGTTAACAAGTTCATAATATGAGCCTTTTAATGTGGGATGTTCAACTTCAGATCGACTTTATTTCATCACATTCTATAAACTGTCAGGAACAAGAATTCTTGGGTATCTTCCGTCTGTAATATAATTATGGCTTGAAACTAAGAGCTTGACAATGGTGCAAACTCCTCTGGCCATGTTGGAAAGATTGACCTCAGTCAAAGCATTCCTAAACAAGAGATAAAAAAAGAAATTAGAAAACGAAATGTCAGGATAGATACGAATGCAGCCATTATAAATGAACTGAAATATTGAGTTATTCTTAATGTGATATTTTTCGGCAATCTATGTCTGCAAATACGATTACATCAGTAAACAAAATTTGGTTGCAATTTAAAATATTCGTGCAACTGAATAAAAAGCAAAATCGTTTTTCGTAAATATCACGATTTCTTATTGATCTACCATAAGATATTTTAATCTATTTCCATTATATATATATATATATATATATATATTTGGCTCCATATCTTTGTTACCTTTGAATGAAATAGGTTCAAGCAAATGAGTACTTAATATGAAGAATCAATATTTTTAAAATGTTCAGTAAACGATATATCCTTAGTTCTATTATCAAAATTTAGCAACTTACTGTCGTCGTTGCTGACATCTCAGAAAACACTGCATCCATCGTAACTAGGACATCTGGTATCTGCCGAATCGCTGCAGATAAGACAAAGTCATCTGTTCAAGACCACCTCGAACTCACACTGGGGATTCACGCCGCTTAGTCAACGGTTACTCAACTTTCTTCATGGCGTTTCCTCAGCCACACTTAAATTCAACAAACAAGGCCATATAATTATGCAATTCGAAAGATACCGCATCTGAATACAGCACTGAATCCGAGTTGTTGGGAAAAAAGAGTAGCCAATCTTTCCGGTGTGCAGAGCTCTATTCATTTATTGTTGATATTTCTTCGTGTTTCTTTAGCAATTGCTCCAATTTACTAGAGGAGGACCACATAATTTTGAAATCTTCGCTGATCAGATCACGTTATATGGTGTATTCAGTGATGATTCTTCCTTACTCAGATGATCACAGGATGAGATTCGGATACAATCGCAAGTTCTCAAACAACGTTCAAAAACGCCTAAAATAATGAAATTAGGTTTTTCTGAAAATAAAATGATTGAGTCAATTCATTGGCAAAAGAATATCCGTGGAATTGGAAGCGAATGCCCCCTTTAGTTGAATATGAAATGCCATATATAACGAAATCGCGTCGCGGAAAATCTCCAAAATGAATTTGACTTGGAAACGTGCCGTACAATAATTTTTTCAATGATTCCGTCTATATTTCATAAAGTAATCATTGTTTTTTTTAAGTCCGAAAGTGAGTTGATCTCAACCAGCCAATAAATTACCTATTCCCGTTTCGTTCCCTTTATAAAACAAAGATCAATGTTTTCATTTCGGAATATTTAACGCCTCTGGAATTCTCATTCCATATAAGCAACTCTAGCATCTTCTTTTCTCTGCTTTTGACAATTTTATTGATTGATGTTTCAAGGGCAACCCCCACATGTATTATACCCGATTACATTTAGTTTTCCTTGAAAAATGAGGATTGTGAAAAAGCGAAGAGTATCGAGTACCTTCTTCGTTGCTGAACTCGAAATTTGTCGGATTTGATTCTCTAAATAGATATAGCTTCTTGAATAACTTTCAAATTAAGTCTGATTATTAACCGCACCATTTCATAAATATTTTGGTTAATTGGTATCTGGTATGTGTCGGTTAGATTATATTAACGTCCCGTTTTGAAGCAACACGAGGGCTAGTTAGGGACGGACCTCGTAATTTTGAACCGCTCACTCCGCACGCCACACTACACTACTGTCACTCCGCACGCTACACTACACTACTGTCACTCCGCACGCAACACTACACTACTGTCACTCCGCACACACCACATCGCCCAATTTTCACTCCACACACTGCACTCATACTACGCCCCACAATTTTCATTTCACATCTTGCATGCGCATCATTAAAATCGGTTCTCATTCCTCACTCTGCACCCACGCCATGGGCATCGATTGTCACTCCATTCTCAAAACCCAGACCTCTACCCACAGTTCTCTCCACACTCAAAACCCACACTAACAGATTTCATTCTATGTTCATTACAACACGAATGAGATCACTCACAGTTTTCATTCCACAACTGACAGTCCTTCTTGGAGTCGTGTATGCCCATTAGAATACTGTGCTTTACGCCCTTGCATGTCTAATCCACCGATGGCAGGACCAATTCTGCATGTAGATCCCCTTAGTATTAAAGATTTGTGAAAGAGTTTTTTTTTTAATTCTATTGCTCTAAATACATAGAAATTTCATGGATCTCTAAAAACGCAGTTTCACTTTTTTAAGGGAATATGATAGAGACAATCAAGAATAACATCCTGAATGGAGAAACTAACACAACATCTTTGTTGCAGGTTACCGTTACAAGCCAAAACAGGAAGTGGCATTGCTTGCCGGATTTTTATAGATAACGTATTTCGGTTAAAAAAAATTGTCCAAGAAAAATTAGCTCTGAAAAGTATCAGATTCAATTGAAAATTTTACCCTTGCCTCGTTTTTTCTGATGAAGGAATGTCTAAACCTTGAGCCATTTTTATTTTCACCATCTTTCCCTCCAGAATTATTCGCTGTATAATCGTTAATTTCTACCGTCGAATAACCTCAACAGAATTAAACAATATCTTGAATCTAATTGAAAAGCAATAAATAGTATTTCGAAACATTTGACTGAATCTAAAAAGTGGAAATACCGACTATGGAACTTTTTTAAAAGTCACAGCTTTTGAGATTTCATCACTTAACATAAAATCCAGATTCTTCGTTTCGAGAATATTTCCTCGGAATTCGATATCTAGCCGACCGAAGACTGAAAATTAACAGTATCAAGCCACGTCGATAGTAAAGGGTTTGTTGACGATGCGAGTTTATATTAACCTTTCAGTTTTAAAGCTACAGAAAGTCCATTTTTTGGGACGGACACCTAAACCGCACATTGAAACAAAGCACATTGAAAATCCTCACCGTGTCGTATTTCGTGTGGGTTTGAAAGCAGGCAGATTTTTTTCAAATTTCTACCAACCCAAAACTGAAAGTTTGCATTAGTTAAAAGTTGTCAGGAGTTAAAATTAGAAAGAACTAACATCAGCGGAAAAGCTCGAATGGGTCGTTTAAGACCGCATTTGAAATGATTGCCAAAATTTGACATAGCTTTTTATATTATGCTCTTTCTGTGACCTAAAAATTTAGCACTTTAATTACAAATGGAAAGCAAAGTGATTAGGAAGAAATGAAAGCTTCAGATTTCAGTGCAATTCTGACCATCATAGGAATTTTAGAAATTGCAATTTTACTATCCGACAAAGATAATTATTAATATCAAACCACCAATTCGAAAGGGTCAATCTGGAGTCTACGGTGTCCACTTACTTCGTTCCTCTTAGAATCGCCAACTCTTTACAGCCAACAACGGAGATGAGAGAACATTTGTTTTGTTTGCGCAATGATGTTTTTAACGAGTGGCGTGAGCGGAAATTGATCGCGCCATATTATGCATCGTGTTGATTGGTCTATCTCGTCGCTCTCTGCGATTTGATTGGTCGATTTAATCGAATTTGAATAAAACTTCGTTTGGAATTCTTCGGTTTGAATTTTGACTGTTTTGATTATTTCTCAAAGTGTTTGTTTCGACAACCGTACGCTTCGCTACAGTTTGAGGAATTTCGTTTATTCAATTTGGTGACTATGGCTTCAAAATGTCGCACACGGGAAGAAAGCACGCGATTAAAATAGGCATGTGAATTTTTTAATACGCTTTTCTCATTTTGAATTCCTTTCGGTTCACCAGTGTTTTTTCATTGTTTCATTCCTCAATGAAAAAGCGAGATCCCGCTTTGCTGAAAGCGAAGCCGCTAATGTTAAAAAATTTGCCCGGTACACACTTGAAATGCCGCAGGCATTGCGTGCTCAATCTCTCCTTTTGAGATGCCGCAAGCATCGTATGCACAAGAAACCAGAGAAACGCTCACTGCGCATCCTAAACAGTATTTGGCGACGGCAAATGAAACTGCTCCAAGGAAAATTGGCGAGAAACAAGTGGGCACCGTAGACTCCAGGTTTACCCTCGAAAGAACTTGCTTTCCAAAACACTGCTACAAAAATCATGAAAGAGCTACCGTAATTTCGTTGCATGCAAAATTCACTTATTCCAAACTAAACCGACTTTGAAAAACGTTAATACATCTGTTAAATCTAGCTGCATCTTTTCAGAACTCTTGAATATCCAACGACTCAAAGTCATATTTTTAAACAAGTATATGCGATCATTTCTTTATGAAATAGATTTAGCCTTAAATTAAGAAATTTTTCTGTAACTCCTCACAAATAATTGGGTTTTTTTTACATTCTTGAAAGCTTCCCCCTTACTTCACATAAATTTCTAGTTACCTTCATTCATTCATTTCATTGATATCACGAATTCCATACAAGGTGGGATCCGACACATACCACATGCCAATTAATCAAAACATTTATGAAATGATGCAGTTAATAACTATCGCTTAATTTGAAAGTTATTTAAGAAGCTAAATCTATTTAGAGAATGAATTCCCACAAATTCAGAGTTCAGCAATGAAGAGGGTACCTGATAATTTCGGATTTGTCACAATCCAGATCGTGCAAGGAAGGCTAAATGCAGTCAGGTATTGATTACATGGCATTACATATCGGTTGCCCTTGAAACATCAAATAATGAACTAAAATCTACAAAATCAGAACCAAGGAGATTTTAGAGTCGCTTGTGTCGAATGGGAACTCGAGGAGTTAAATATTCGGAAATGAAAACATTTATCTTTGTTTTGAACGAAACGAATATAGGTATTTATTCGATGGTTGATGTTAATTCATTATCGGAGGAAAAAAGGCAATGATCACTTTATGAAATAGAAATAGATTAATTATTGTAAGGCAGATTTTAAGTCATTCATTTTTGAGAATTTATCAACGCGATTTCTATACATACAAAACATTTGACTGAAGGGGGCATTCGGTTCTAATTCCAAGGATATTCTTTTGCCAATAAATTAATTCATTCACTTTTCAGAAAAACAACCTAGTTTCATTATTTTAGGCGTTTTGAACGCTGTTCGAGAACTTCCGATTGTATCAGAATCGCATCCTGTGGTCATCTGAGTAAGGAAGAATCAGCATCAAATACACCATAGAGCGAGTAGAGTAGAGTCCCGTATAACAAAGATTTGACATCCCTTTTCTCAGACAACTTGAATTCAATACTGTATTCCGAGCCGATATCTTACAAATACTTCAATTTTGTCGCAGATGTTGGAGTTTGAGTGTCTGATGCAGCAAAGACTGTAGAACTTCTCGGGGCATACTGGAACTGAAAAGAAAAAAAACTCCTTAATTGACCCGAAGATAAATAATTCAGCAGATTCTGTTACAAGGGGATTTGTAAATGTTATATATACAATTTAAGATTTCATAATTGAAACCCCCTTAGCTTTTATCACCTTGAAAATCAGTTTCTGTGAATAGATGCTTCACGTTTTAAGTTTTAATCACCGTCCTACGTTACTTAAATGTTAATATAAGCACGATGACAATTCGGATTAAGAATCGAGCAGGATATATTTTAATTTTAGACAAATTTATTTTTCTTAAATGTGTTGATAATCAATCCCTCTTGCATGGAAGAGGGTCTTTACTGCAGTTTAATAAAAGCAAACTATTTGCCAAAAAAGAAAAGGTATTTCGTTTGTTGTCGGTTTTTTGTTTAGTTATATTAACGTTAAGTTTTGAAGCGAGGGCAATTGTCGGTTTTTTGGAGCTGCAGCTTTATTAGGTTAACTGAAATATTGCGAAATCTTCTATAGATTTATTTCATCAAAATCGGAAATAGAACTAAAAGCTATGTATTCAAAATATTAAGTTTTAATTAAGAGAACATTTAACAAATATGACAAAGCAACTTGGTTTTGTTATCGTAATCCAGTAGAGCGCAAGCATCGAAAATCCTCAGACTTTCAATACAAAAAAAGATTTAATACATAAAAAATGTATAACAATTTCCGACTTTTAGGAATTTGTTATTTTTAATACTTTAAAAATCGAAAAGTGAACTAGAAAGCTCCGAAATTTACCTGAAGACTTCCTACTTTTAACTTTTATTCATGCTCAGTAATCCATTTATTAACCCCTTAACTGTTTTTTTCAACTATCTAATTAGATGACACCTTCCGTTTTGGGAATGCGTTGTCATTTGAATTCAATTGAGAATCGAACGGACAGCTGAAATGTTTATGTATTCCACGTATTTTTTGTATCGAATTATAACGTCCGTGAATGATTGTTTTAGTTTTTAAGTTTAAAACTGCCATAATTCGATGTACGTACGGCCAAACCAGTTAAAGGGTTAAATGCTCGACAAAATATTTTGTTGACTGGTAAAAGTTTTACAAACTACCTAAAATCGCTGATTTGTCACAAAAATTTGTAAATATTTTGACACGTTATGTCGGTCACTATTGACCAACAGTAGCCTTGCCGTATCAGTTGTATCCGTAGACGTCGGTCAACACGATACATAAAATTTGATCTTGGACATTACTTGATTTATGCCAGCATATTTTAAACTAGTGCGCAATTCTACACGGGATTCTGTAGTAGAAGTTTGGGTGGCAGAAAATCTGATCTTAAGTGCTTCTGTTCAATTTCTTAGTACTGTAAACAAAAATACATACAATTTAAGATACTTCAGCGGTGCTAACATAGCTTTATTTATAATCTCTTATTTACCTGTGTTATTCGAGTTTACGAAAATCTTGCGCTACTTTAAAGCATTCAGAAGAGTTTCGAGCCTTATATTAGTGGATGAATGCATGCAATAAGCTTTCAAGAAAATTTGTTTCAATTAGCATCCAGATAGCAAGCACCCAACAAAAGAAATCCCTCCCCCGAGAGATTATGCCAATTATTATGCAATTCTAGCTGCGGACATCTTATTAAAGTTTCATAGATTTCACTGGGAATGTTTCACTTTCAGGTCTGCAATATTCATTCCCTTTGTGGCCGAATTTGATCCAAGACAGTGATGGCAAACTATTCCCCCCCCCCGCAGATATTAAAATAGTATAATAGTAATGGTATAATCATAGCATTCCGGTTTGAAGTAGGTTAGAAGCTTTTAGAAATGCAGCCAGCTTCATTCATCCCATTAGCATTCAAGAATTTTTAAAAATTCTTTGATCCCTACGCCCTGGTATCTTTCTCTTCCCCTAGGGATGTGCTTCTGTTGCGAGAACATATTTTTTAAGTATTGTTTGTATTTTTACCCAAGATGCGATACGAAGTTAGGAAATGAAAACATATCAATTTTTTCACAAACTTACAAAAATTTAGAAACATGAATATACTGCTACTACATTAAAATTAAATGTTTAAACTCGGTTCAATTCATATCTCATGCTTTCTCTCAATGGTGCTGTGAAAACTAAGTTTCAGGACGTTTGCCGTGTTTATTAAATGCACCATTTAGAAAGATGGGAAAGGTTTTAAATATTTGACCATTTTAACGCAAAAATATCTATAAAGGGCGAACCAGATTTAATTACTAATATTATCTTCAAGGCACAATTTTAGCCAAAATTAGCTTAATCTTATCCATAGAAACCAATTCATTAAAAATGATGTACTGCTAATAACTTAATACAAATTTCCATTTCATAATCTTACAACTATTGAAAAAAATTCAACTCTGCAGAACAGTCAAGCGGAAAATTAAATAGTTTTAGAAATCTCAACAGATTGAAAGGGACTTTTTTTTAATAAGTAGAAATATCATTTACATAGCCTCAATTTCTCTCCAAACTACCATAGGAGTAAAAATGTAATATTTATGAATTTCTAAGAAACTTCCAATGAAAACTGCTGCAGTCATTTTTTTTCGAAAAGGGAAAAATTCGAATGCAAGTAGAAATTGTAAATTACATTATCAGTCTTCGACAGACGGAAAATCTTTCAACAATAAAAATTTATTCACAAATTTAGAAAACATGAACAGCCAAAATAACTTGCGTCACTGATATCCAATGCAAAATCAGTCTCCATTGTCGTAGTAAAATGGCAGAAAACCAAAGGTTTCAACAGTCCCAATACAATTCATTCTAAAAAGCTTGAAGGTAAATCGACTATGCAAATTGGTGGTAAAATGTCGATAGAGTTCTTGCATTTACGTTCCCTCTATATAATTTCCTTTCACTTCTAGAACCTTCGGCCAAATTACGGTAGGCGCCGTACTCTATCAGAAAGTCCGCTTCAGTGGATGTCGAACAGCGAATGGTCTATAGCACATAAAACTTTGTTGTTTTAAAGCTCTTAAAATTGAAAATAGTTAAAATTTCATAAAGTGCTTCGTTGAACAATTTTATCCAACCTTACTGCGATATCACAATTTTCGATTATTACAAATTCACACACTGCGAACCATATATTACTTTAGGCCACGATAACTGAATAGTTCGACATGGTTTCTACATTCTAATCATTTCTTTAGAGAGCTTAGACTTCTTCACAGCAGTTCAAGCCAATGCGCAGTAAAACTGAGTGGAAACACAACTACCATCGCTCACTTTCACTTTATTGGTGCTATCAGCTCAAAAGGCTACAAATGTAATGTAACGTATATCACATCAGGACTTTGTTGCCATCATTTTTTATCTTCATGAGAGACCAGAGTCATGGTGGCATAGTGATAGAGTCTGGGCTTCGAAATCAAAGGATGGCGGATTCGAGATATAATTCCACCAAATATTCATCGTATATGTGGGCTTGGTGCACATTATATCTGCCGTCACAAAGCACACGTACTCATGTTGGTGTGTCCTGGCTCAGGTGTTGCCCCCTTATATGACTAGGGTTCAAACTTATAAGGTACGTCCCAAAACAACACCAGAAAGAGACTTACTTATCTCACTTTGAATCTTTGAACTCAATTCTTCAGATAACCCGCATGAAATTCGAAAAATATGCACATTTTCATACAAAAAAAAATTCATAGCAGATTAGAGATTAGAATAGAAAAAGATTTCACAATTTACTTAGGGTCAATTAATTGTCTCCAATGAACAAACGACAAAAAATGCTGAATTGGCCCGTACTGAGGAGATAAATATTTATGATGATTATAAAAGAAATCGTCATTTCATAATCTTAAAAATTAAAGATTAGATATTCGGAATGCAACTCAGAAGAAGCATCTGTGCATCTGTTGAAAAATCATCATCAGATGAAAAAAATACTGAGCCTCGATAGTGCAGTAGGCAGCCCGTCAGTCTCATAATAGGTTAATAAAATATCATCTTTTTTCCCAAACAAGTCGCTCCGCAGGCATGGGAGCTAAAGAAAATTAAAGATTAGATATACTAAGGATTCGAATTCGATAGCGGCTTAAACGAATATATTGAAAGATTTTCAATTATTCATTTCATCAGGAAAAGAAATTAACATAAATGTAAAATATTTGAGATGGTTTAGCGATAAGCCTAAATATAAATCTATTGGCCCCATTAGAAAAATGGAGGAAAATCTCCCATTCATAATATCGAATGTTATAATGGATTTTTTTTCTTCTTTCTGACACCAGAAATCTTGGTCCGTCAGCATTATAGTTGACGAAGGAATATGATGAAAAGGCAAATGATTTGGGTTCGAACTCCCACCAAAACTGTGCTCTTGTACGAAAGTCTAATAGTTTGTATCTGATAGGCATTACCACATCAGCCGATTCCTAAAATGTCAACAGTAGTTTGTGTTATTTGTCGATTCATTAGTGCCCCGTTAGAATCTACACAATAGCTGTAGGGGATGAACCTCATAATTTTGAATCGTGGTTAGATGATGACATGTCAGCCCGAATTCCACTCTCCAAACTCCTACGAAACACTAATAGGGTTATGTTAAACCCCAAAGGCAGATTTAACTTGCACAGGGATACAAATATGGTGGATTTTGATAGATTCGGTGTAGAATTCGCGATCCACAGCGCTCATAGCAGAAATTTTTCTTCCAGGCCACTTCGGTCCACCTGTGCTTATGCGGATGAGGCATACATTGTATTTTTAGTTTATTGTATAAAAAAATATACAAAAGAGAAAATATTTAAATCGTCAGTAAAAAATCAACAACGAGATTTTGATGAATCTCTACGTTTAAGACACCTCACTGATTTCCAAAAAAAATTTTTTTTTAGAATTATGCCTCTTTGTCGGTCCATGAATAAGACTAATCAAAAAATCAACAAGCTAGTCAAATGAAATCTGATATGCAGTTTTTACATCAAAATTGCAGTTTTCTGTCAAATTTTGGATGAAATCCGTCTATGGGAAGTTCGTCTGGCTGCCCGTCCATATACATGATTTTAGTTTGGTTTAGTTATATTAATGTCCCGTTTTGAAGCAATATGAGGGCTATTTTGGGACGGACCTCGTAATTTTGAACCGAGGTCAGACGACGAGGACGACACTTGAGCTGGAACCCCCTCTTCAAACTTCCGCACCATTTCAGCGGGAGGACGTTTGGCCCCCTACTTATGATTTAACATGCAATAAGCCCCATACACTGCGGATATTCTGTGGAATCGAATTTTGAACCTGGAGCCCTCCGGCACCGAAGCCGAAACTCCACTAGGCTACCGCAGCCTTCCATGTACATGAGAACACATTAACTCAAAAATACAGCGAGCTAAATGAATGAAATTAGGTATGGTTATATTACTTGAATTGTAGATCAGTAAATAATTTTTTTAGAAATTCGTCAAAAAGTTCATTATCTCTCAGTCTGTTTGTCTGTGCGTATGTGAAGGCGATAACTCAAAAACGCATCGAGATAGGTAAATGAAATTTGATATATAATCTTTGCTCTGAATTTGTAGATCTGTATCAAATTTTCGACTCATTCAATCTAAGGGAAGAGGTCAAATACTCCAAAATACTCGATTCTCTTCGCTATACAGAAGGTTTTAACATTATCTTCTGTTGGATTCCGAGTCATGTGGGCATTTCTGGTAATGAAATAGCGGATTCTATTGCTAAATTTGCTTCTTCTTTTCTATCGTAAGACATCCCTTACAGTGATGTCAAGAAGTCTTTAGTTTCCCATCTTCATACTACTTGGCAGAAAAATTGGGATCTGCAGATTAACAACAAGTTGCATTTTGTAAAGCCCTTTATTGATATGTGACCTATGCTCCTTATACGAGAGTTGGATGTCAAATTGGCTCGCCTCCGTATCGGGCATACTCGCTTCACGCACAAGCACCTCATATTTGGCGAAAGGGCACCAGTGTGCCCCACATGTCATCAGAATTTTACTATTCATCACATTTTAGTCGAATGTCCATCTTTTATATCTTACCGTATTCATTATTTCCATTCATCGTCTCTAACCTTACAAGACTTGGTGGGTGAAAAACACCATCCAAAAATTTTTTTAACTTTTTAAAGGCTATTGGCGTTTTTACAAACATCTAAAACCTTTAACTTTGATCTCTGATTGTGTTACATTTTGCTCAAATTTTACAAGTTTTTTCATCTAACTCTTATCGTGTTTTAGATCATTTTACTAGTATACTGACATTTACCATTTGATTGGCACAGTTTAGCCAGGAATGGCTCTTGCGCCATTCAACCGCACAAAACCAAACCAAACCTTCGCTATACTACTAAGCTAAACAAAAAACGCTCCAGATTGTGAAAGTAGGCAAGAAACTCGAGGAGAAACTCACACTCCCACCAATTTTAATTATTTCAGAAACATCAACTATACACATTTGGTTATACATTTACATAATTACATCTGCTCAAGTATTAACATATTAACTTTTCGTAAAGGTCAGTAAATGGCAATGACTTTTCCGAAACTTGACGTATTCAACGAATATATTTTCAACGGCCATGCAATATTTAATATCATCTGCTAAATCATTCAATAGGTTTCGTCATCAAAAACATGGGAAGGAGGCAATGAAAGGCAGATAATCACCAAGTGCAGCAATTTCTTGAAACGATCGATAGTCCTGCTCCTCCCTATAGTTATTACATTAACCTGATTAAACGTTTCGGCGTGCCGTGATATGCGATGCGTGTCACAGATTCAAGGTTAGACGTCCAAACAAACACGTACTTCTAACGGTAATCGACAGAAATAGTCTTGACACTATTCAGTGATTGTCACACAGGTAGAAGCTTCAGGTTATACGAATGAGAATGACAGTCAGAGGAAATTTTCCAGAAATTCCCTTTGGCCATCCGCGATAAACGTGAAATGACAATTTACTTCGGAGTGGTTTAGAAATGATAAATTCTGAAATAGGTTTTTGTTTAAAGAGATGCTACATACAAGATTAGTGAAGGTAAGTGTCCATACTGTATTTTATTTTATTTTAATAGAACACTAATGTATAACAATATAAGTTTTCCCGGAGTTGAGTTTCTTTTAGAGATTATATGTGTATATACGAAACGGGGAGAATCACGGAATTTGGACCATTTGGAAATTTTTTTAATGTATTGCGATAGAGAAGTGATTTTAACGAAAAACAAATAGAAGAATTATTTTTGTAATTTATCTTCAGAACGATGTAATTAATTTTTTATGAAATACATCTTATAGTTGGAGAAAATAGCTTAAAATTTGTGTCTTCGTTCCAATCAAGGAAGCCGGTCGTCCAGATTCAACCATAAATTTCTTTAAGCACAATTAAAGCAAAAATATTTTTTATTCTCTAATTCACATCAGTACACAATGCATGAACAGGAGAAAATGATGCACTTTATCATTTCTTCTTCTTCCTTTGTTTTCTCACAAATGATACGTATCCTTAGTTTTTCTTCTTTTTGAGCTTTAGTGCTTTTTTTGTTTTTTTTCTTTGGCTTGGTTCACTTGCAATTTATGAGGACTACTAGTAGTGATAACTGCTTTATGAGCTATTGCTGTAGTTGAAGATAAAAATCTATTGATTTAAGCAGTCCAATTTTGGCAATTTTTGGACGAAAAAGAAAAAAAAATTCCCTAACCTTATTTTAAAACTATTTTAACAAATTATTACAAATTGTAGCCAAACAAATTTCCTATCTAAGGATAAAATAACATATTTTTTTCTTACTTTAAAACAGCGTAAGGGCTTTTTGTCTGTTGGTAAAATAATTAATTGATGATGCGTAAATCTAAATATTTGTTCTCTAACTGTAACCACATAGCTCTTTCTCTTTAAAATGATTTCATATACCACATTTACATCGTTACAGCATAATTTTCCTAATTTATGGCCCAAATATTTAATAGAATTGAAGATATGATACCGGTCCAAATTCGGCGACTCTCTTCTATATATGTTAAAATCTTTACCTTACTGAATGTACTAGATATTAAAATTATTTATTGAATTAATAATCATCATTAATAGCAAATTAATACAACTTCTTTTTAAGAGAATGCTGATTATTAAAACATATTTAAAAATATTATCTGCCAATAATAGCATTTGAAAGTAGAAACCACATTAAACCGTATAAGATTGGCTATGTTTTTAAATGTCATTAACTTCAAATATGACGAATGCTAAAACTAAAAAACCAAAACTGAGAAACTCTCTTTCTTTGCCTTCGAAATCACAAAATATCGGAATTACTTGTGAATCCCAAGAAATGAAATTTTGCATGATTTGTCGCTCAATTTTGTTCAGTTGCTCAAAGCAGAACTTTAAAATTCATCTGCAGAGCGAATACTGCCTATTATTTTCATTACATTTGCTGCACCACCTAATGGGCCAGAATTTCTCAAATGATTTGATGATTTCCTCGAAATCGTGTAAAAATAGTAGATTCAAGAGAAGACATGACAACTGCGTGTATCATCTGACTTGTAACTGCGAGTTGTCTTATACTGTCTTGTGATGGCATGTCTTTTTCCATTTGAAAAATGTGTAATACATTCCAAGTTTTCGAGACTTATTTGGCGAGTATTAAGTGGACACGAATTGACTGCATTGAGCAAACCTTTTATTGAATCTCTCTTATGAATTAAAGCATTATCCAGAAGAAACACTCACCGAGGGTTTTCCATAGATTCATCAAAGGATACTAAATTGCTCTTTGATGTTGGTAGTATTGGGCGTTATCACTGAGAAAGTTGTAGCCCGCCAGTTAATAATAAAAAGACTAATAAAGGATTTTTAGTTGTAATAGCATTAACAAGCCGTTAATTACACACTTATGTACATACGTCACACAAACTAGTATAATCTCTGCTTTGCCGTTCTAATAAATTGTCTTTTCGGCCTAATAAATCTTGTCGTTGTAAAAGTATCGACAAGTCGTTCATTATGCATTTATGTACATACGCTACACAAACTATAACCTCTGCCTTATATTAAGATACATAATTATTTTTCTTTGTTTTCCGATTATTTTATTTACTTCTTGCTCTGAACTTTTATTTACTTCTTACTATGAACCGCGAACGACCAGAAATTCAATTGTATTGTATGGCATATCATTTGTCAAAAAGAGCACTTTAAACTTTAGATTACGGCTACACAAAATCACAAATATCTTTTAAATATGAGGATTGTCAGAAAACAGGGAAGTGCTTTCCTCCTTTTCGGTTCATTGGAAGATCATTTCTTTTGACTAACCGTAAGGTTATTATTCTTGTCCTCCCATTAGTAATCAATCTAGCCATAACACATAGGGTGATACAGCAGGACAGGGGAGTAAAATTATCGACAGGATGATTAGACACTTCACAGATTAGTTACGCGAGGTGAATAAAATTCTTACGGCTTACCAGGTTATACGTTGAGGAAGGAATCTGCTGGAATCCGCGAACAAAAGGTTAAAAATTTGCTTATTTCACAAAATATTAAAATTATCGCTTCAACAGCAGGTGGGCTTAATCTTAATCCAATCAATAATTTATAACGCATTATGTACAATAAAGTTTGTGGAAGAATTCGGAATTATTCCTTTGTAGATCAACTTTCACCTCGAGGGCTTCATGCAAAAGTGTCATATATTATGCAAAATTTGATTTTTTCTTAAGTGAATTATCACAGATTAAACTAATGTCATGAAGTGACTCCCTTCTTTTCAATTTTTTAAAATTTTGCTGAATAAAATTCATGCATGTTTTGAATGCATGAATTTTAATTTATTATAAGAGGAACAAATATTGCGTGAAATAAAAATATAATTTGCAATTTTCAGTATTCGAATACAGTTCTAAAATACTTGATATTCTTTATAATTCGGCAGTATGTATTCCGAATGTACTTGCAAATACCAATATGTCTGAAGTTTTGTGTCAGAATGTATTCGAATAAGGTGTATAATAGATTTTAAAATATGGAATCTTCCTCATTTCTGGTTTCCTTAGTTATTATTATATAAATATCACATATTTTAACTAACCTATACATAAAGGTAAATTTGCTGTAAATTGCATTGCAGCTGTTGTATTTGATAAGTTAAAAAAAAGACAAAGAAATTTGAAAATGCGGAATCTTTCACGATATTAGTTACTACTATCGCTCTTCAGGAAATCTTAATATCATATAATCGTCCATTTATTTGCGCGAATGTTAAAAGAAACACACTTCCTTAACTCAGCCTCTGGAATCTTATTCCTTCAAATCAAAGGATATTGAAATGCATCAACTAAATAATTTTATCCTGTACAGACGGAAATACGTTATTTTTAACTGATTATTGCCATGCTGTCTAAAGTTCACAATCGGTTCTTTCCTGTTTACATATCTGCTGACCCCCCCCCCCACGAACTGGATATTTCTTTATTAAGCTAAGATATTTTATCGGGAGCTTTTAAAACATGTTTTTGAAGTCTATTATTAAACAGGCAAACAATTAAAACTATTTAAACTGTACTCTCTTTAGCACAAATTGCTGAAAAAATCACCAAATTAGATTAAGTCAAATTTAATTTATGCGAAAAGCGTCTGTGAAAAAATAATAAATGATTTCGAAAATTACTAATAAATGAACAGGTACCGCCTAAATTCATGTTAGGTTTGAGAAGATAAAGTAATATATTGTAAGTCATGTAATATGATTTATACGGCAATCGAACAGACAGAAACAGCGCAGGAAAGACAACAAAAGCATATCCGTACGTAATAAGCCAGCCGATTTTAATTTGTGGGAGGAATTGTTGATAAGCCACCTGCTCGCAACCTTTTGGTATATGAACCTGAACTCTTTATATCAGTCTTAATCTTGACCTCTTCCAATAGTTTTCATTGCATTTTGCCTCCTTTCAAATGAATTTGAGGATTTTAAACAATTCATGTTACAATTTCTTTGGCGTTACCGCTGTATTTACCTATTTTTAAGGATGATAATTTTTGTCGTAACAGAATGTATCTTTTTTCTATTTTAGTTTTAATTATATATTTCTTTATTATCGAAGCTTTTATTATGTGTGTTCGAGCGACCCACAGATTAAGAACCCCAAGATTATGCTTTATGACATGAATACTGAAAACTTATTCCCTACACTTTGGGCTCAAATATCACTATATCATGCTTAATTTTTGATCAGCTATATTTCATGGCAAATCAAGGAATAGTGATGACTTATTCCTTGTAGGAACAGGTTTTGAATGTTAGAATATACCCCTTGCAATGTCATTTCAAATAGAAGAAAGTAAAATAAGAAATAAAACAGCATATTTTATTTAAATTCTCTTTTACGAAAATACGCCGCTTCATTAAAACCGTACGTAATCTCCCACCTATTTATAGACTAGAGCAGTGATGGCGAACCTTTTTGAGAAGTGGGTCAAATTTTGTTCATTATTCTTTTTAATATTAGCCTGTGGGTCACTAAATCAGTGACACTTGGAATGGGGCAGGGGGGAGGTGCGGGAAAAAAACCCGGAAAATTTGTTAAAATAAGAACTTGACAATTGACCTTTCTTTTTCTTCGTTCTAACTTTTAAAATCCTCCAAAAAATTACGTTTCCTTTTTGTTTCACAACTTTTACTTACGAATATGCGCACAAGTTTATGACCAACTGTCATTAGTGGACGCACACATCACATGTGCAGTGATACGACAGAAAAGAAGTTAGCCAACGTCCACTTGGAAATATTTTTTTTATAAATTCGAGGATATTTATACTTTAATTTTTTAATATTTTCGATTATCTGTTCTCTCTTTTATGATATAAAATAAGTTTCTAAAAATCAACGCGTTGGTCATTTAGAAAGCCTTCGTGGGTCAGTGTCTGACCCGCGGGTGATAGGTTAGCCACCACTAGACTAGAGTTAAAATTAAAGACAAACACACAATTGCGTAATGCTTTTACAAATAGTAAATTAAAGCGTTATTTCATACTCTAAAACTGCTTAAAAATTCAATGAATTTTTATCTCTGTCTTCTAGATTTTGCCTTTTGTAGACGGCCATCAGACTGTCTGTATTCTCATGTAGTTTTACATCGATGATGTTAAAATAGTTTTTAAGTAAAAAAAAACATTTCAAAATTTTATTGCAAATGATATGTCAAGTAAAACAGTTAAAAAATGAAACAGAAATTAGCTCTTGCAGTTAGCAGAACCCAGAACACCAAAAGGAGCCACCAATGACGAGAGTGAAATCGGTCATCCTCGGGCAGCCAACGTACCACCCACTCTATTTTCCAAAGCATCCACTCCCGAATCGGACGAGCCATTCGACGATCCATACGATGCCAAGTTCTCGACTCTCAACCATCAGATGAAAAGCTCATTTACAGAAACTGGGAATACAGAGACTCGTTTCTTTTGGATGATTGATCTCATGTCCTTCCACCAACTCTTCCGACTTTATGCGAAATATGGAGACTCTAATAAATCTGGAGAAACTATGAGCCTCACAAACAGCGACAGATGGTTGCGACAGTCTAAAATTATCGATAACAGAAGAATCAGTACAACAGATACTGGAATATATTTCAAGCAAGTTGCAAAGTAAGATTCTTTTTTTTATTCTTTTTTGTTAGAGAAAACTATAATGATATTTTGCTTTATGTGATGACAGTTTTTAACATATTTATGTTGACTTTTGTCAAAATCTAGAAAGGAGTTCATGTGGCATTTTATTTTCCAATAACTACTTTTATTTAGAAACTATGCATACGCGATTCCTATTCCACTAAAATCTGTCAATACAGGAGCTTTAATTTGCAAAAAAACACAGAACGAATCACTGCTTCTTATACCAAGATTTATTTTAATTGATATATAAAAAGAGATTTTCAAAAAGTTCTTGTCTTACATCCATTATACAGGTTTATTGAGGATAACTACTCATTAATCTGCAAGGAAGTCAAGCTTACAAAGTTATATGTCATTTTTACATAGGAACATGGTCGCAAACGTAAAGTACGACCGCTCCAGGGATCGCTGTAATAGTGAAGTAGCGAAAAGAACAGGACATAATGTTGCGACAAATACCTATCGGAACACAGCTCTGGAAAAAACATCTCCTTCAACGAAGAATATCCGATATATTCTCCCGCCGAGCCATGTTGGCTGTAGGTACGGGACGAGCAAACGATCTCCCACAATGTTAACCAAAGAGTTGATGCTGAAGCGTTGTGGTGCACAGTGCTACCTTGTTGCTCGTGGGTTTTCAAATACCCACAGGTGCCAGTTTTTTAAAATGACCACACCATCCCTTGGAAATGTAGTTTCGTCGATGAAAACACGCAGGCTGGAAATCACCCTGCGCTACGGCTTGTTTCTCTGCCGCAGCGACCACTGTAGAAGGTTGTACTTTAAATTTACGCTCCCATGTTATTGTTGTCTGGTGTTTTGTATTCCTGACCTCCTTGCCAATTATTGAGCAATGGTTCTGAATCACCTTGTATTCAAGCTTCATTTCAACAAAGTATAAATGAAGCCCACAATTGTGAAACATATAAAAGTGATATATAGTTTCTAAAATCAATCCAATCTTACCCACGTTCAGTGAAAAATGTGAAGAACTTCCAAAAGGCTATTATGCTCAACTTCCTGCAGAATAGACAGATTATGGTGCAGTAGATTCCCCTACACCTGGGCTACGTTCGGTCATTGGTAATACTTATTAAGTAGGTTTCACCTGTTAATAAGTATAAATCCAACTAAATAAATTATAAATAAGTACAATTTGGTTTAAGTTATGAAACAGGTTTCACCTGCTAATATGTATATTCTTGCAAGAATGAACCCATTATGTTACAGTCTGTGTATAGTCTCCCCCCCACACACACACACTATTAAGGGAACGCCCGGTCCCTTCATAAGATTCAGGAAAATTTATTTCTTTAATATGTAAATTCAGTAAACGCGTCGGTGATAGTGAAAAATGCATTTTGAATTAAATTCTTAACTGTTAGAAATAAATTTATTTCCGACCATCGATATGCATAAAAAATGAATTCAAGTAAAAATTACTACAGTTAACACAAATATAAAAGTAGTATATTTAAAATTGTATCTTGAAATTTTATACCTCATTATAATACATCTTTCTCTTTTCAGATTCAAGAAATCTCTAAATTTCAATTCGTATCAGACTTTTCTCGAGCTTTTATCTAAGAAAAAGAATTTAAATTTGAGTGAAATGAAATACAAAATGGTTACAGCTGGACCTCCTGAAACTTATAAAATGACAGTATGTTCATTATTGATTTTATTACTTCTGATAATTATTTCTTTTCACTGTATTTTTAAATTCAATTCGCCAGCTCACATTTTTATTCACAGGCTTCAATATTTGTGCTAAGGACAATAGCTCCTATTTGGTCACATGAGACTTGAAGATATGCCAGTGGCGGCGACTAGGAGGGGGAACAGTTGCCCACCACACTTTTTGCCTGAAAAATTCAATTTTATTTTAGTACTTCGTTGATTTTGCTTTTCTTCTTTCTTTTCCTTTTCTTAGTCTAGACTACAAATAACATTGTTTTTGGTGGGTATTTGGTTTGCTTCAGTAAAAATTTCATGAAATTTTCGAGCATAACTGGTATCATGATATTTAAACTATGTAAATCGCTATGAATTGAAAGTACAGCGGGGTGGGTTCAAATCTTCATTTGAAATGCAAAAAAAAGTTGATTTCAAGGTACAGAAACACTAAAAGCTTCAATAATTACAAATGGGCAATGGCTAATTGATATTTATACGGATTTTGATATTTTCCAGCAGTTGATAAAATCTTTAATTGGATGGATGACTGCAACATTATGCCATCAAAGCTAGCTTAAAGGAAATTTACAAAATAATTCAATCATCTCTACTAATAATAAAAGAGAAAGTCTGTGTGTCTGTTGGCGGTGCACAGAAGAGACTGCAGAACGTAGAACTACCAAATTTGGCACAGATATACTTTGGATGCTGAAGATGTGCACCTCGGAGCCGTTTTTTAAAAATTTGAATTCAAATTTAAATTATTAAAAAATAAAACAAATTTCGTCGTTTTTTTGCCAATAACTTCTGAATGAATTGATTGACAGAAAATTTTTAGGTCATTTTAAAGAGCAAAATATTATCTTTCCAATGATACCAGTTTTATTATTGTAGGAAATGCTATCTATTTTTTATAATATGTAATAAATTACACAGAGAAGTGTACAGCTTGAAAAAGATTGTATATTAAGAAAAATTCTTCTATGAATGTAATCAAATATGATGAATTTTGATATAATTTAAATCGATTATTGTATTAATTTTCACTCCGTAGCAGCAAAGAAAAGAAATCTATATGAGAATGACTTAACTTGCTACACGATAAATATACATAAATTTATTGCCTACAGTGAAATTTGAATAAGGTATTTTTCTTTTATATATATATATATATATATGAAACAACATTTCCATTGATGTTGTGTTTATCCAAATTCAAAAAAGATGCAGTCGTTTAAGGCCAAAACTGTTTATTCCAGAAGTAAGGCATAATCAAATTAGTTATAGAGTACTCTATGATAAAGATTTTTAAAAGATTATTGAAATAATAAAGCCCTGGTCAAGAATGAAGAATTACGCCTAAAACGGCGTGACTTGCTCAGTGCGTTACATGATTACGAAAGAGGAAATTGCGCAGACGAGGAGAGTTTTTATAATACCAAAAAGGGAAAAGTACCGAAGTTGAGGCTCTAGAAATATTGCGACTCTAGTTAGAGTAGAAGTGTTTTTTATCGTAGGATTGAAGTAGAAATAATTCGTTCGTAATTAAAAAATAACTGTCGTTAAAAAAGATTTATTTTAAAGATGGGAAAATTTCTTAGTCATTATATATATATATTAATAAAAGAAGACACTAAAAACACGTTGTAAAAGAAAAACCAAAACAATAAAAAGGAACAAAACGCCAACGTCTGGGACGCGTCATCAGCAAGGGAAATCCCGAACGAGCGTAAACATAAAATTCTCTATTTTCTGAACACAAAACTCTAGCAATAAAGCCAAAAAGAGTTTGTTACCCCGGAACACCGAACAAAAACCAAAGTTTTAAACAAAGCAAAAAGCCCAAGTCCAATTGAAAAAAAATAAAATAAAAGCCCAAGTACGTTAGAAACAAAATATATTAAACCCAACCCCCGAAACCAACAAAGCAAAACAAAAACGAAGAAAAAGGTGTCAAAACTCAACCAAAAATCCACAAATGAAGAGACAATGGATCCAAATGCAGAAACACGCGGCACGCATAAAAACCAATCCCACTATTGGCGCCTATGGGAATGTCTTTTACCACGCCAAGTTGATCATTGTGCCTGCTAGGGTTTCCGTGTTTACTATGATTGGCGCAATTCTTCATCGTGTTTTGAAAAACTTCCATCTTTATTTACAATTAACAACTAATAACAAATTATTTTCAACTTTAAGACACTCAAGGAGGAATTCATTCTACTTTAAGTCACACACATACACACAAAAAAAATTACAAAGCAGAAATGTTTACATCCTTATAACAGATTGCATCTCTCGGTCGTCGTCGAAATAGAAAAACTTTACAAAGCATTTCTCGCCAAAAAAGCGAAATATCGCCAAATATTGGCATCGAAAACACTCCCCATAGGCGTCTATAGTGGGATTGGTTTTTATGCACGCGGCACGAACAACCGTTCAAAAGTGCTGACGTGACAACGGTTGAACTGGTTGCAAGTTAACTTTTAATGTCACAAGTTTCGGAAAATATTTTACTAGGAGTGAGAAGTGAAGAGTCTTAGAGACCTTTTGCTGTCAGTGAGGTCTTAGGAGCTTTTCTACGAGTATCAGTAAATAAGTAAGCAAAAGACAAATAAACCAAAATGAGACTAACTGTAAAATAGATCAGAGGCAAATAGAATAAAGGCAAATATAGGCAGGTTTTTTTTCCTACAGAACGCTGTGGAATAAAGGTAAAAAAAGAGAAATGGGAATTTTATTGGAATTAAGATTGTATTTGAAAAGTTCAATTTGTTTTTTCTTTGATTCTGAATTGTTACAAATATTTTTAATCCTTAGTAATTGATGTACTTTTGTGTTTTTATAGATCTAAATAGAGATATTAGAATTCCAAAAATTGAACCTATTAACATTAAATTTAAGTTCATTTCTTTTGTCGTAAATGCTTAAATTTAATTCGTTTTGACAATCAATATCAAGATCAAGAAAAATAGCTTTAATATTATTATCGTTAGTTTTTGTTAATTTTAGTTCCTCAGGATAAATATTCCCACTAACTGTAGAGAAATCTTTAAAATTAAAAATCAGGATGTCATCTATATATCTAAAAGCTGAATTTAAACTTAAAACTGTATCTTTTTCGTAAAAGTGAAGAAATAGATTTGCAATTAAAGAAGAAAAACAAGACCCTGTGGAATTCCTTTAATCTGTAAGAAAATATTTTCGCCATTCGAGATGAAATGATTGAAGACGCATAAATTAATAGTGTCTAACCAATACGCTTCTGTGCATTTTAGCAAGTTTTTCAAGTCATAGTAATAATGCATTAAAACTTCTTTTAATTTATTAAGTGGGATGCTAGTGAACAGGTCCTGAAAGTCATATGTCTCAAGATATGTAATTACATTGTTTTTTGCAAAATCAATAACTTTAGTATTATTTTTAATAATCCATGTAAAATTTTCTTTTTCTATAAAACTTAGAATAATATTAAGGTACTTAGAGAATGATTGTCCGGCTTTTTTCATGTAGGTATTTGTTCCGCAAGTGATAAATCTGAACTTGATATGTTGTTTGTGGAATTTTGAATAGATTGTAATATATGGAAGGGCCATATTATTGCTTATGCAATTAATTCTTTTATTTAAAGCACGGATTTTTTCTGTACAGTGGTGCTATTAGATTTATATAATTTAAATGTTTCAGAGGTTTTTTAGTTCCTTATGCAAGAGTTCAAGATAGAATTTTTTACAAATAATTGAGAAATTGCCTGAAGCTTTATCGATTGGAGTTAGAATGAAAAGTTTCTGTATTTCTTTGATTTTTTCTTTTATTGTTTCAAGGAATAATAACTGTAATTTTTATAGAAATTATAGAAATTCTTATTGATAATGTCTTTAAATTTGAAATAATAACGCCATTTCCTGTCTATGAAGAAACAAAGAGGAATATCGAAATTGTTAGGAATTTTTAAACAATCAATATGTTTAAGAATGCTTTTTAATATCTGTTCTCTTTTTATTCGAAAAATGGGACGAAATTTAGTACCTTTTTCCAAAAGTTTTCGTAATTCACTATCTTGAATTATATTTAAATTACCTGTAATAATGTGTTTATGGTGGGGATCCACCATAAACACATTATTACAGGTAATTTAAATATAATTCAAGATAGTGAATTACGAAAACTTTTGGAAAAAGGTACTAAATTTCGTCCCATTTTTCGAATAAAAAGAGAACAGATATTAAAAAGCATTCTTAAACATATTGATTGTTTTTGTTTAAAAATTCCTAACAATTTCGATATTCCTCTTTGTTTCTTCATAGACTGGAAATGGCGTTATTATTTCAAATTTAAAGACATTATCAATAAGAATTTCTATAATTTCTATAAAAATTACAGTTATTATTCCTTGAAAACAATAAAAGAAAAAATCAAAGAAATACAGAAACTTTTCATTCTAACTCCAATCGATAAAGCTTCAGGCAATTTCTCAATTATTTGTAAAAAATTCTATCTTGAACTCTTGCATAAGGAACTAAAAAACCTCTGAAACATTTAAATTATATAAATCTAATAGCACCACTGTACAGAAAAAATCCGTGCTTTAAATAAAAGAATTAATTGCATAAGCAATAATATGGCCCTTCCATATATTACAATCTATTCAAAATTCCACAAACAACATATCAAGTTCAGATTTATCACTTGCGGAACAAATACCCACATGAAAAAAGCTGGACAATCATTCTCTAAGTACCTTAATATTATTCTAAGTTTTATAGAAAAAGAAAATTTTACATGGATTATTAAAAATAATACTAATGTGATTGATTTTGCAAAAAAACAATGTAATTACATATATTGAGACATATGACTTTCAGGACCTGTTCACTAGCATCCCACTTAATAAATTAAAAGAAGTTTTAATGCATTATTACTATGACTTGAAAAACTTGCTAAAATGCACAGAAGCGTATTGGTTAGACACTATTAATTTATGCGTCTTCAATAATTTCATCTCGAATGGCGAAAATATTTTCTTACAGATTAAAGGAATTCCACAGGGTCTTGTTTTTCTTCTTTAATTGCAAATCTATTTCTTCACTTTTACGAAAAAGATACAGTTTTAAGTTTAAATTCAGCTTTTAGATATATAGATGACATCCTGATTTTTAATTTTAAAGACTTCTCTACAGTTAGTGGGAATATTTATCCTGAGGAACTAAAATTAACAAAAACTAACGATAATAATATTAAAGCTATTTTTCTTGATCTTGATATTGATTGTCAAAACGAATTAAATTTAAGCATTTACGACAAAAGAAATGAACTTAAATTTAATGTTAATAGGTTCAATTTTTGGAATTCTAATATCTCTATTTAGATCTATAAAAACACAAAAGTACATCAATTACTAAGGATTAAAAATATTTGTAACAATTCAGAATCAAAGAAAAAACAAATTGAACTTTTCAAATACAATCTTAATTCCAATAAAATTCCCATTTCTCTTTTTTTACCTTTATTCCACAGCGTTCTGTAGGAAAAAACCCTGCCTATATTTGCCTTTATTCTATTTGCCTCTGATCTATTTTACAGTTAGTCTCATTTTGGTTTATTTGTCTTTTGCTTACTTATTTACTGATACTCGTAGAAAAGCTCCTAAGACCTCACTGACAGCAAAAGGTCTCTAAGACTCTTCACTTCTCACTCCTAGTAAAATATTTTCCGAAACTTGTGACATTAAAAGTTAACTTGCAACCAGTTCAACCGTTGTCACGTCAGCACTTTTGAACGGTTGTTCGTGCCGCGTGCATAAAAACCAATCCCACTATAGACGCCTATGGGGAGTGTTTTCGATGCCAATATTTGGCGATATTTCGCTTTTTTGGCGAGAAATGCTTTGTAAAGTTTTTCTATTTCGACGACGACCGAGAGATGCAATCTGTTATAAGGATGTAAACATTTCTACTTTGTAATTTTTTTTGTGTGTATGTGTGTGACTTAAAGTAGAATGAATTCCTCCTTGAGTGTCTTAAAGTTGAAAATAATTTGTTATTAGTTGTTAATTGTAAATAAAGATGGAAGGTTTTCAAAACACGATGAAGAATCGCGCCAATCAAAGTAAACACGGAAACCCTAGCAGGTACAATGATCAACTTGGCGTGGTAAAAGACATTCCCATAGGCGCCAATAGTGGGATTGGTTTTTATGCGTGCCGCGTGTTTCTGCATTTGGATCCATTGTCTCTTCATTTGTATATTTTTGGGTGAGTTTTGACACCTTTTTCTTCGTTTTTGTTTTGCTTTGTTGGTTTCGGGGGTTGGGTTTAATATATTTTGTTTCTAACGTACTTGGACTTTTATTTTATTTTTTTTCAATTGGACTTGGGCTTTTTGCTTTGTTTCAAACTTTGGTTTTTGTTCGGTGTTCCAGGGTAACAAACTCTTTTTGGCTTTATTGCTAGAGTTTTGTGTTCAGAAAACACAGAATTTTATGTTTACGCTCGTTCGGGATTTCCCTTGCTGATAACGCGTCCCAAACGTTGGCGTTTTGTTCCTTTTTATTGTTTTGGTTTTTCTTTTACAACGTGTTTTTAATGTTTTTTTTTAATATTTTTCACTTTTCGGTTGTACTGCTGCATTGGCGCATTCACTGCATTCGTGAAGTTTTTTCCTCATATTTAAATCATTTATAGAATCTTATTTTTTCTCACATTTAAATCTTTTTCAGATTCTATGTTTATCATATTTTGTCCATTTCCTAAAATTTTCCTAAAGTTTACTTCTTTTGAAATTGCATTTCTTCAATTCAAGTATTTTCTTAACTGTTATTGCATTTGTTTCTGGTTTTGTTTATATATATATTTAGTACAAAGAGAATTAATAAAATATTTTTGTTTTAATAACCTTATTTCTGCGATCTATTTTTATAGGAAGTGGATAACCGAAACGTTGTTCAGAATGTCAGTGAACAACGCCCAAGAGCAAGAGGTTATCGAAGATCTAAAAAACGGGAAACTGTTAAAAGGACTTATGATGAGTTTTTTAGTAATTGCCAGTGCCAACACGGTTATAGCTCACAAATTAGTTACAGCTTCCCAGATCCATTGCCAATGCCAGCAGCGCCAGAGGATCCAGAAGATTGGTTTCCCGAAGAATAGACTAAATTATGTATGTTTCATATTTTTCTCGAAAAAGCAGATTAAATTTTCTTTCATAATTTTCATTTGTTCTCTTAGACTATATCTGATTGCTATCATTGCAATCACGTAACTAAACACTGATTTCGGTGTCATCAGTGGCGAATCCAGGGAGGGGGGGGGGCCCTATGGGGCTTCAGCCCTCCCAGAGTTAAATCAGAATTCTTAATTTTATTTAAAATCACTACAACTGTTTGTTCTTAATTTCCCTTTCTTAAAAAAATTATAAAAACGTGACAACATTGCTTTCTGGCTTGACAGACTCGAAAATTTTCCTACTTTTCTAGTCATTCCACTTGTACTGGTAGCGTTGAGACGGTCGAAAGCATTTTTTGGCTGGTTTTTTTATTGTATTTTTTATAAAATTATCGAACGTATTATAGTGCTCTTTATGATTCTTATTGTCAGGTGAGTAAAGTCTGTAAAATTAAAGTGGTTTGGTTTGCATAAGCCATGAGGTTTGACATTCGTCACGACGATATAAAATTTTTATATCGTCAGCCCCTCCCACACCCAAATCCGGGATTCGCCACTGGGTGTCATCATCTGTATTTGGTCATTGTTTTCATCCCTTTTAAATAAATATTTAGGTATAACAGATATTTACTACTTGCGGGAAGAAAAAAGAAAATTAAAATAATATTTTCATTAAATAGGTTTCAGTTTGAATTTGTTCACTGATATAAATTTAAATTGTGGATCTACTATACAAGATTACAATGTAATTTAATGTAATGCATTATTATGATTTCAGATTGGAAACGTTGTCTGTAACTTTACGTCCATTCAACACAATAAAACAAGATAATAATAAAAAAAGACGAGAAATGTGAAATTAACACAAATATTAAATGTGATACTATTGTTATATGTTAACTGTAATACTTACACTGGTGATGCTTTAAAGCTTTTTCAGTTCATAGCCGCTTTTCCGTCCAAAAGTTCTTTCGCGGCCCCAAATACAAAGAAAACTCAGTTCATAATAAATTGATTTTAATGCGAAATAATATTATCAAATTCATTTCAATGAAATATTGTAGATCAAGATTTTAAAAAATGTTGGCTTTCTGAAGAATCTGTCAGAAGCATGTGCTGTCAAAGTTTCTGCAACACCAAAATTCATCCGTAAGACCCATAATTTCAAGGAGTCGAGCTCAGAAAGAACTTTGATTAAATATGCAGTGCCCTAAAATACCTGGTTCAAATATCCTTAATTATTAAAAATCTCAACAACTTTATAAAATAAAAGCTTAAACTTTACTTTGACTGCGAATTCGCTACTCCTTTTCGAGTTGAATTTATTTCCGAGATCGATTCAGTGCTGTACTCTGTCTAGGTAAAATAATTTGTCTGACACTAGACCTTTAGAGGTACAAGGTTTATTTACAAAACAATTTTACTTGAAATAGTAATACAAATATATATAATCACCGTGTATACGGCGTAAATATAATAATATTATACGATACTTACCACCACACTTCGAAATCAGGAGACCCCACATAGGTCGCGACTCGCAGTTTGAGAAGAGCTGTAATACATAGTTCAATCCTCTGATGTAATGATAATATACAAATTAGAAATTTATTTATCAATCTTATTTGAACGATGTTCTCTTTTTTTAACGGGTTGCTGCCGTGAATTGAGCTGCTATGTATTTTAAAAACTATTCAAAAGATTGCTGGATAGGTCACATTTAATTTTATTTCCGACAACACTCCATAAATAATTTAGAATTAATTAGATCTACAGATTCAAACAAAAGCGAAAAGTGAACAACAAATGCTTTTAAAAATTAATCAAATTTTTCTAATGAATTATGCACGTCTGTAACGGATGTATATTGAAACTTCATAAAGAAATATTGATATAAACCTTAAAAAAATGTCCGTAATTTATGAGTTCTTACAAGTGTTTCAGTAACATAGTTTCAGCAAATATATGGACATTTTATACAGATTTTTTAGGGTTGCCGTCATAATGCTTGTGGAGGTATAAAATCCTTATTCACAGGGTGGCCATCATTTTTGCTGTTTGAGTTTCCCTGACTTTTTTTCCCCTGACATTTCCAGGTTTTATAAAAAATTTCCCTGACTATTTTCGGAGGTAGCCCATCAACCATAGAAAACAATCACCTGCACATTGGCCATATTATGTATTCATTCACCATACTAAGTTTTCATTCAAGCCAATATGGTTTGAAAAAAAAAGCAAAATGTTTGAAAAAAGAACATTTATTTAAAACTTTTAAACAATAAACCATAAAATAATTAATACATCTTTTCAATGAACAGTTCTACTGTACCGAATTTCCAGGCGTTTCGGATTAAAAATATAAACTCAATAAAAATATACGTTGCAAAATAAAACAGAAAAATACAATACAGAGAGAAAAAATGTAAGAAAACTAATTTTTACTGATGTTTATAAATTAAAACACAGAAGCATAATCACACGAATAAAATCGTTTGCAAAAGAAAAAAAAGCAACTTTTTATTCCAATCAATTTCCTTCAATACGTCTCAAAAAGAACAATGTATAGAGAAATGTAAAAAATAAAAGATCAAAGACAAAAAAAGAGAGAGAAAATGCAAGAATTTATAAATTATAACACCAGAAGTCGAGTGTATATGAAATAATGAAAAAATAAAATTCGCGAAAACCGAAAAAAACCCGAATTTATCACTTAAAATTAAGTAAATAAAAATCTAATTTGAATTTTAAAAAAATTACTGCGGCGTCAGCTCCCCTCTTGTGTTTTAATCCATCACTTTGCTAAATTTGGTCTCATAAATCAAAGGTCTGGACGTGCGTAAAGAAGAAAAAAAAAAAAAAACGAACAATGCATACATAATACTAAAAAAAATTGCTCTTTTATATATATAGGTAACGGCTGTCCCATACTTTGAAGATCCCATAACTTATAAAAATGATTGGTATTCGTAATGTCTCCCAACACTCAGAGAAAAAAAACATACACAAAATAAACAACAAAAAAATGCTGAAAGAAAATATTAGCACTAATTTTCCAGTACTTCATAGTTCAATGAAAGATCTCCAGAAGTGGAAAAACAAACTAATTCTGGTATAACTCTTATTAGATATTAAATCATCATAAAGCAGGCAGTAGTGTGGGTGCTAACTTGCAGACAGATAAAGAGAAATTTACGATCTCGTAAGCTATCTAAATTTCCTTGACATGTAGCCAAATCCTGGTTCTTCTTCCACATCCGAGTGTGATTATACTATAGATGTTCAACTCAAGAAGTATCATCTAATTTAACTACTAAAAGGAACGAGATTCTGTTCATATAGTCCAGTCAACTAGGTCTAAAATGGGGATGAAAAGCATTAACTCGTATAGTTTATAGAAAATTGGTACAGATATTCGTGAGGGGCTTATTATGAACATAATAAAAGTCCCCGGTCCTGGAGGGGGGGGGGGGTAGTTCGCGGCGCCATCTTGGATTTCTTTTTTATTTTCCCCTGAATATCTCGAAAAATATTCAGTTTTCAAATTACAATTGATTTAACAAATTAAAGAGCGTAAAATTCCCTACAAATGCATACTTTTATTTTTCTTCCAGCTTTAATAGTTTACCAGATAATGGATCTCAAAAGTTGCCGCCATCTTTGATTTCATCCCCCTTTTTTAGTTTCTCTTAAATATCTCGAAATCTACTCGATTTTCAAATTACATGTAATCAGCAAATTAAAGAGCGTAAAATTCCCTACAAACACATGCTTTTATTTTTGCTTTAGCTTTAATAGTTTCCGAGATAATGGATTTCAAAATTTGCCGTCATCTTGGATTTTATCCCCCTTATTTTAGTTTTTTTTCAAAATCTAGAAAACTATTTAATTTTCAAATTACAATAAAGAGAACAAATTATTGATCGTAAAATTCCCAACCAATGCATGCTTTTATTTATTTACTAGCTTTAATAGTTTCCGAGATATTTAAGAAAAACTAAAAAAGGAGGGATAAAATCCAAGATGGTTGCAAATTTTGAAATCAATCATCTCGGAAACTATTAAAAATAACAAAAATAAAAGCATGCGTTTGTAGGTAGTTTTACGCTCTTTAATTCGCTATTAAAAGTTATCTGAAAATTGAATAGATTTCGAGATATTCAAGATGAACTAAAAAGGGGGATGAAATCCAAGATGGCGACAACTTTTGAGACCCATTAACTGGGAAACTTTTAAAGCTGGAACAGAAATAAAAATATATATTTATAGGGAATTCTACGCTCTTTAATTTGTTAAATCAATTGTAATTTGAAAACTCAATAGTTTTCGAGATATTCAGGAAAAACAAAAAAAGGGGGATGAAATCCAAGATGGCGCCGTGAGCTCACCCCCCTCCAGGACCGGGAACTTTTAGTATGTTTATCAGAAGCCTCTTATGAACATGTGTAACAATTTTCAAAACTATATTATTTAATATTTTTTTTTCAAACCCTTTGTTGACTGGACTAATAGCCGAAATTTCGGTCCCTCGGAAGTTTAAATGTGAACACCTCGCCCCCTGGCGAGTGCGCAGAAACGCGAATGGCATCCGTTTTTGACTGTCAGTAAATGATAGATTTTCATGGTTGCCAATGAGTATTTCATTCTATTTATAAAAAAAGATCAGCGAATTTTCGCGTCCAATAAGAATTATCAAAATAAAAAATTTCCAGTTTTAGAATAAATTTCCCTGCTTTTTCCCGGTCTCCCGAAATTCCCGGTTTTTCGGTCGGCTGGCCACCCCGATTCAGAATGTAGACACTATTTTTCTAGTATTCCATCAGTTTTTACATTTATTTTGATGTGCAGCCAACTTAGAAAATATAAAATTTTAATAGCCTATTTATATTCACAAATTCTCTCTGCATAAAAGTTGGTAAATGATTTTAAAACGAAAACAATAGATATTTCATACTGCTTGATGAAATAAATTTGTCAGATAACTTTTAGACGAGTATTTTGAAAAATAAGATCAAAATTTCAAAAAAAAGGGAAGTTACAAAACAAGGTAGATCAATAAAAAAGTAGACCAATGCTTTTCGATCTAATTTTATGCAGTGGAGTCGGAACGCCTTCCGGCATTGTTGTTTTCAAAGAATACGATTTCTTAATTGTATTAAAGAAAAATAAAAAAAATTGTATAAAACCTCCTTAAAAACAGTGCAATATTTGTCACCCAAGTTAGAGCATTCCGGCACTGCTTAATTCGCGACTACACAACTGGTTCGTTCATCATAAAATATTGAATAATAATTCTTAAATGAAAAGCATTTTGCATTTAAACAAATGAATACTTAAACCTCTACTTTTTCTGCATAGTTTCAAACTTAGAAAAACAAAATAAATCAACTCGCATTTTCATGTTAACTTTCTAAATAACAAAATTTTCACACTTTTTTTCCTCTTTCCTGTTAGACTCATTCAAAGAACTGAGAAACAGCAGAAAACAATGCTTCACGATTTTATGGTTTCAATAATCGGATATACCTAATAGACAGACTAACAAGGGCAACACAATTTAATCTATGTCGTGTAGCTTTGGAAAAACACTTTTTTGTAAGATAATATAACAGAACACACATGAACTATAACTGAAAAAATTGTTTATTTTTAGTTCTATAATTTGAGAATTCAACAAAGTTATTTATTAGTGGTTGAAGAAAACAAGCTCAAAAACACCTTGGATATAAAACCACCTTTCTATTTGGAAACAGAACAGCAAGAGCAAAATCATCCAAAATTTGTTTTACAGTAAAAAATACAATAAAATGTATTCTATTAATCATTAAATTAAGTGTAATATACATTTAATGATATATTTAAAGTAGTTGACAAAGCAAAAATTTGTACTACAAGTATGCAAATTCTAAATGATCCAGGTACATATATAAAAAAATGTGAAATAAAAACTGAACAGAAACATTTATCAGTACATTTTATTCAATAATAAATAATTTACATTCATTACTGATAAAACCGTTAACAAAATAAATGATCTCAGAAATAGCAAAAATAAAAACAGAAGTTATCCAACTACTTAGATCTCACAGTGCATTTCAAAATACAAATTATTCTTACGAAAATAAAGTGAACTTCTTATCCTAGCACTCTCTCACTACACTTTCATAAAATTTACTGATCCACTCTACTTTATGATCTTATCATCAAATACAGATTACGTAGCTACCCATCACTTAAGTAGAGGCAATCAAGTTATCCAAGCCAGTGGCGAATCTAGGATTCGGGTCTTGGGGGGGGGGGGGCCGGAGGTCATGAAAACTTTGTATCGTAGTGACGAATGCCAAACTTCAAGTCTAAAGTAAACCAAAACTCTTTAACTTTACAGACTTGACTCACCTGACAATAAGAATCATAAAGAACAATACAATACTTCTATAATTTAATAAAAATTACAATGAAATAACTCGCCAAAAAATGTCTTCGACCGCGTCAAATCTACAAGTACAAGTGGAATGACTACAAAAACAGGAAAATTTTCGAGCCTGTCCAAGCCAGAAAACAATGTTGAAACGTTTTTATTATTTTTTTAAAGAGGGAAATTAAGAAAAAACAGTTTTGATGATTTTAAATAATATCAAGAATTCTGGCTTTGCTCTGGGGGGGCTGTAGCCCGATAGCCCCCTCCCCCTGGATTCGCCACTGATCCAAGCTGAACAATGAGCAGCTTGTTATAATTATCACTCAGTGAAAATTGTCTAGAAATGAATTATTCATACGAATGCTAGTAATGGCACTTTTCAAAAACCTCTTAAAACTTACAAGACAGAAAAATCGTTAGAGGTACAGTAAACGGAAAACATTCTACAACTTTATCTTATGCAAAGCTTTAGGATGCATATCGGATATTTAGATACAACTAATAAATTAACAACAAATAATGTGATGACAAGAAATAAAAATATAAGGGAAACAAAATGAAAATCAAATAAACGAAGAAGATACAAATATTTAAATCTTTACATATGCAATCACTTTTGTGTTCTTCAGACTGACTGGATGAATACATGGCAAGAATCATGAAATTCTTTTTCATTAATTATTACAACAGAAAATGGAGGAAACGGAAAATACCAAGGCAAAAATACATTTCAATGCTACACCAATTAAACATGCTCCTTTTACGAAGATCAAACAGAATATAATGGATGAAACTCGTAAAGGAAGAGTAACTGAACTAAGTATTCAGTTTCAAGGTACTGGGAAATATATTCAATACGAATAATAAGAAAGGAGAAAGGACAGGATGATCAATCACTCTTTTTCCTTTTAAAATTCCACTGCAGTGAATAATTTTCACTCTATAATAGTAATTATACCTTTTTGAGTTTTGTTTTATACACTTTGCTGATATAAACTTCTGTATATTGAAATTACGAGTATATGCAAAATTCGAGTATTCGAAATTACGAGTATATGCAATAAAAAACAAGCCTATTATGATGGAATCAAAAGCCAGTAAAATGACATTTTCGGAATTATAAGTAATAGTTGCAATCATACAAAATATAATTTCACAATATATCAGAACACACACTAAAAGTAAAACGAAAGATGAAGGGTTACTTAAAACTCAGTCTAAAAAATAATTATTCCACAGGGTAAAAAATATGCAAGTCCCTTTAGATTATTTTCTGCAACAAATTAAAGAATTGCCAAAAACAGGGTATCTTCTCCACAAAAGAATTATCTCAGGTCCCTCATTATAGAACAATGTATGAAATAGATTTTAAACTGTGCATAAATATCACACAATTTTTAAAAGTTACTTCTTGCCACACTACATTATCACATCACTTTCCACACTAAGTACTACAAAGATGCAAACATTTTATATATAATCTGATTTATTTCTTGAAAAATATCTCTATCGTATGTTTACTAATTCATATTCTAAGCTAATTTGAGAAATTCTTTGCCACACATTAGGTGGATATTCAAACATGATGGTAGCAGAAAATTTAAGTTGTGCTATCACCTTAAAAACAGCCAAAAACTACCGATAAAACTTTTTTTAGAATATTAGAAAGTGAATAGTTAATAATTACCAAAACTTATTAAAACATTTAATTAACATCAGAACTTGCAGTATTTAGAAAATCTACCACAGGCAACAGAAAAGAAAGGAAAATCGAGATGATATGACCACTACATGCTTATGAAAAATTCCTTTCATTGAAGATTTTCCATAAATTCTTTTTAAATTAATTTATCTAAATATGCTATCAGAGAATTCCAGTTTCAAAATTTTTAACTGTTTAATAGACAACTTTCATGAACTTTTTGGGGAAAGAATAGTCTTGTGATAAATAAAATGACAAAATCCTTTATTTTGATTTACTCCCTAATCCAAATATGACAGAGAATTTTTTGAATGCACCATCCACAAGAAACAAGGGGAAATCTGTAAAGACAACAAATATAATTTCAAAGAGAATAAATAAAAGTGAAAGCAGCGGTAAGATTCTAACATTACAATTTACTGCATAATATATTATTTAATGTATTTAAGTTAATGTAACATTAGTTTAACCTTATAGTCCATAATATTAAATATTTAAAACTTCACAGGATTAATTCGATGTATGTTTAAGAGACAGAGAGAGAGAAGAGACGACAAACTACTTGAGACTAAATATAAGATACAAAAAAGAAAATAATTCTCGATTCAGGCTACCACAAGGAAAGCTTAGACAAGCAAAAGAAAAAAAAATCTTCAAGGCTTTTAATCAATGTTATAAAATAAATATCGGCAATATTTGTTAGTATAAATGTGTTCATAAGCATAACACGAATTTTAAAGTCAGATTTAAAACAATGATAACAAAATACCATCACCTTATTCTATATAACATGGACTGCACTAAAATGGACTATATCAAATCGCTGAATAAAAATTTTTGGCACCATAAGTTTCCCTCTAAAACATTTTGCTATAAATAACAACACTACTTACATACTATTCATAATATGAATAAGCAAATGGTTAAAACTTACACATACGAACTTATTAAAAAAGCACTGAAACTAAACTATTTTAGATCTACCTCTACAACTTTAGATTGCCTCTACAACTTTAAAGAACTATGCATTGAGCCAATCGATGAAAATATTCAAGTTTTAAATCTAATTATAAAATTTAGCCATATTCTTGAAATATTTATCCTAGAGACGCAATTTACATTAAAAATCATAACATCATACATTACCTAAATTAAAAGTACTAAACACACAAAAAAATGTATCTTAAATGCAGCTATATCTTAATCACCTTGGAAAGAAATATCGCTAAGTACACATATATGAGAACATTACACAATGAAAAGTTAAAATTCAAACATAACACATCCTTAAATTATACATATAGAGATATGAAAAATAATTTGCATAGTGGCACACGCAATGAAACACTAATATATCACAGTACAGGTACTAAAACCCATTGACAGAATGGATTATATTCAATAATCCCTTTCAAATTCTAGATTCGCACAAATATATATTTTCCACTTTTTACAGAAATGTTATGATGTACTTATTTACATGATGATGCCTGAAATTACTATGTAAAATGGAAGTTTTGATTTAACATGCTTCGAATTGGTGAATTTCTAAACAGAACATATGATAAAAAGCTCTATAAACTAAAATGTTTTCAATATGAAATGCACTTCCTTCAAATTACATTTCATCATAATATGGTTCTTTTCGTATCCAACATTATTTATAATTAGCATATGAAGTGAAGGCACCTAAATATACTCAGTTTATATAAAGCACATTTTGCAGATTTTTACAATTACTCTACTTGCTTCATTTTTAATATTAGAGACTTGGGTTGTGATAAGTACATTTTGATACAGTTTAAACTGAACGCTCAATTCTTTATCACAATAAATTTTACAAAAAAATCTAATATTATTTTACCACTCATATTTTTAATAAATGTTTAATAAAACTTAGCATCTTATGAAGCTTCTTTAAAATTGTTGACTTTATAACTGAAATGAAAACAAACTTCTACATACAGTACATTTCACATTGAGAACATTCTGCCATAAATGCTATGAAGAACATGCTACTGTATAGTAGTAAATGAGAAGGCATAAAAATACTTTTAAGATTTTGATTCATTACTTGTAATATCAATCAAGTCTCCAATGTTTACCAAGAGGGCATAAGGTACATTAATATAATGTAATAACTTACTGTATTTTTGGTAGACAAGGATGAAAATCGCATCCTTATAGAAAAGGGAAGTTAAACCTTAAACATAACCTGATAACATTATCTGTTTCACAGAAATTTTTTTAAAGATATTAAATCCAGAAAAACTAGTGCTCACATATTTTCTACACTAAGATAATATTTTACTACTCCATTATTTTGAAAATATACTGAATTTCTTGAAGTTTGAATCACTATAAAAACTAATTCCTCAGGACAGTATTATAATCTGACTTTTTTGTAGAAAAATTATGCTATTTCATTGCTGATAGTATCAAGAAAGTAATTATGAGACTGAAGTGCTGACCACTGCGCTATCGAGGGAACATGACGATATCAACAAAAGTTAAGAATCCTTTAATACTCAACCTATTGATATTAAATAAGGTCGATAATTTTACACCTATGGAAATTCACAAGTTGTGAATCAAAATTTACAAATAATTTTATTCAAACCTTTCAAAACTAATATATTGATATTTCATGTTTTAAAAATGGCATAAATACTAACTACTATGAAGAGTGTCAGATTCAAAGCAAATAATATTTTAATTGGTTTAATTAATTCATATGGTTAAAATCGAAGGCATTTTGGAACAAAACTATGACAACAATTTCACTGGCTACATATTCATTTCCTTAATATTCCTTCCTTTTATATCTTTTGTTAGGATAAATTTTTCAGCTTCTAGATATCTTTTCAACAAGATAAATCAGTCTCTTGGCAGATGAGGGCCATTTTTTTAAATATTTAAGTGCAAAACAAAAGAATGTCTTTTTTAAAGACAAAGTCATTATGTTCTGTTCAAAATATAATCTAGCATTCATAAAATTTACATATAGCTATCAGGTTAGTTTCGTTTTGAAGTACAATAACAAACGCGACAGAGAAATCTGTTTACAGTTGAAAAACGCTTTTCGTTGTTTTAGTTTGTAAGGATATCAAAGCTTATGCCCATGTTACGAAATATTGCTTGCAGTATATGAAGAAGGGAAGTAATTTTTAAAACATAAAAGATTAAATTTTCAAAATGCAAATATGAAGAACAAATGCAAATGTTAGTATCATAACAATAACAATGTAATATTATAGCACAAGTAATAACAAAAATAAATAAAAGCCTCAACAAGAAAATTATCAACATCTTATTCAAAAAATTTATAAAATTCATTATGTTAATCTAGAGCAATAAAATGCTAACTTTAATAACGATATTATTTATATAATGGCATATCATGATTAAAAATATTTTAGTAGCCTCCCCTTAAACTAAATGAGAACATTAGAAATTTAGCAATAAAAGATGAGGTTTATAAATTCCTTAAATTTTCCCTATGAGGTAATGCATATTTCGCCAATATATCTTAAATATTTTAAACACATGAACTGGAACCTACATTAATTCTAAGCTTCTGATGGATATAATAATCTGGTTCTTTCATTCGTTTGTTCAGCTGTTCCATTGACAGAATTTTTCTTCTTGCCAGCAATGCCATCTTTTAGTTTCTTACTAACAACTACTTCAACAGAATCACAGTTTTCATCCTCTGCAACACTGTTCAAGTTATGAGGCATATCAATCATAGGTATTTCAGAAGCATTAGAGTGGACGCCAGTTTTGACCAACGACTCTTTACTTCTTTGATTTTTTAAAATTCCATCGACAACAATTACATCAGGACAACGACTGATGCACCCAACTTCAACACTTGCACGTCTCTTGGGATCATTAGGATTTGAAGTTCTATTCATAATAGGACTATGTCCACTTCTTTTAGCGTTGTTCTGAGAGGTTGTAGTTATTGCATCTGGTTGTAAATGATTCAGTGAACCAGATGAAGAAAACTGGAAATCCTGTTCCCAGTTGTTATTAAATATCTCTTCACTGTCAGGATCAAGTTTATGATGGCGCTCCATTAGAGTTGCTCGGTAAGCAGCAAGATATACAGCCCAATGAATCTTCATGTAAAGTGTTTCAGTGATAGTTACAACAGTGTAATCTGGAATGAAAGTTTTTGATACTGGATTTTCAGGACTGATAGATATGCTACTAAGACTCTGCATATGACTTTGGGAAGAAGTGTCACCTGAATAAAAAATAAATAAAAACCGATTCAGTACAAAACATATTTAAAAATCAGAAATCATACAAAACAGCCTGAATGGGTACAAAGAGTATAATCATCAATATTTCATTTTCGAATTGTTTTAAGATAGAAACAAAAATTATTAAGAAGATACGTAATGCAATTCAATATAAATTAGCATTCAGAAATTACCAGAAAAATGTCTGTACTTTTCACTTACACATTATTAATCATTAAGAATATTCAGTTATTAATTTGATTGAAAGATTACACGAGAAAAATTAAATAAGAATTCAATCAATATCTTTAAGGAGAAAAAAAACATCAAAGTAACTTGTTCATGCTATCCTTCTGTAAAAGGATAATGCGATACATTGTACCGAAATATTGAAAATGCAATTTTATAAACAAATGTTATATATTAAAAATGTACAGGCGAAAACTCATGCAACTGGCATTAACTGAAATGAATAATTGCAGAAGTTGCGTTAGTTTGCCCGACGGGGCAACGACCTGCTGTACAGGGGGAGGGATGAGTGTAATGAAATTGATCTCAAATTTTTGCCACACCTTTATTGATCAACTATTTGAATACCCTGTACAAAAATTTTCCACGACAGGGGGAACAGCATCCCCGACAGGGAGGCCTTGGTCCCCTGATCCCCCCTCTGGCGCCAACCCTGCATAACTGGATGACATCAAAAACGAATTCATTCAAAAGCATTTTTGAAAAATCCCAATTACTATGACATACCCAAGTTGGCTAAAATAATTCTGTGCACGCTTTAAAGTACTTTCTATAAAATGCAAATTGAATATCGACACTTTCCGAAAGGTTGGGAAAAAAAAGTGAATTCCAAGTGAGAAATATGGGTTGTAAAATAGTCTCTTTACTAAAAACCAAACTTCTATACAAAAAAAATTATAATATTCTTCAAGACGCATGTTTTCTCTGTCAATAAAATATCTCATTACAAAAATCTTTCACATATCGGCCATCTTTAAAAGTAAAATCATAAAAAAATCCAGACTTGTAATATAATGCGCTTTCAAAAAATCTACATCAGTGATTTGTAAACACAAAGTATGTGAAAAAGAAAACCTTGAATACCCAAAATAAGACACTAGTGAAATGTATAAAAAGAAATAGCCCATTGCAATTAGGTAAAATAGAAGAAACAATTTATAAAGTTATTAAATTTTGGTCAAACACTCCTTGGACCTCAAGGATATGAGAACCGAAAAGTTTCCACCCCTTGAGTTGGAGCTTCTCCCGGGGAAAAAAACTGAAGTGAAGTGGGATGTTTGGTCAGTTTTTCCTAGATTTCTCCAAACCTACACATTCAATGTTAAAAATGGTATAGATGAAAAATTTAGAGCAAAACATTCTGCGTTGAATGAATACCAACACTATATACACTGCTGGAAAAAAAAAATCCCAACACCAAGAAAAAATTATTGTAGAGTGATGAAATTTCGACAATACATTTGTCTAGGTAACATATTGAATTGATTACAGTTTCAAGATCACAGGTTAATGTAAGCATGAGAAGAGCCATTTCAAATGTGAAATGCTGGTACATTAATAACAGGTGTAACCGCCAGAATTTTGAATGCAAGCATGCATGCATTGTGTTGTACAGGTGCCGGATGTCAGTTTGTGGGAGCATTTGGTCACTAAGTACAGGGACGGTTAATGCTGGTTGTGGATGACGCTGGAGTTGTCGTCCAATGATGTCCCATACGTGCTTGATTGGAGAAAGATCTGGTGATCTAGCAGGCCAAGGCAACATGTCGACACTTTGTAGGGCATGTTGGGTTACAACAGCGATATGAGGGCCAGCGTTATCCTATTGGAAAACACCCTCTTGAATACTGTTCATAATGGCAGCACAACAAGTTGAATCATCAGACTGACGTACAAATTTGCAGTCAGGGTGCGTGAACCACAATAGTGCTCCTGCTGTCATAGGAAATTGCTCCCCAGACCATGACACCAGGTGTAGGTCCAGTGTGTCTAGGCTGCAGACAGGTTGGTTGCAGGCGCTCACCTGGCCTCCTTCTAACCAACACACAGCCATCACTGGCACAAAGGCAGAACCGGCTTTCATCAGAAAACACAACATATCTCCACTCCATCATCCAATGAGCTCTAGCTTGACACCACTCACGTCGCAAACGGCAGTGGTTTGGAGTCAGCAGAATGTACGCTACAGGACGTCTGGCTCAGAGCTGTCCTTGAAGTAACCAATTTGTAACAGTTCGTTGTGTCACTGTGGTGCCAACTGCAGCTCGAATTTTTGCCGCAGATGCAGTACGATGCGCCACAGCCATACGCCAAACACGGCGGTCTTCCCTCTCAGTAGCGCCACGTGGCCGCCTGGAACCCGGTCTTCTTGAGGCAGTAACTTCCCTTGACCACTGCTGCCAACAATCATGCAGAGTGGATACATTCCTGCCAAGTCTTTCTGCAATATCGCGGAAAGAAAATCCACCTTCTCGTAGCCCTACTACATGACCTCGTTCAAACTCAGTGAGCTGTTGATAATGGCTTCTTCGTTTTTTTGAAGGCATTCTTGAGTAACATCAACTCACTATGTCAAATCCCAAAGATAAATAATGCTCACGAACTTTACAGTGTGTATTTAAAGTAAACCTGATTTGTATGTTCATAGTGGCACTACTAGTGCCAAACTTATGCGCCTAGCACGAAATTTGAATAGACATCTTTCAGATGTAAAAACACGCCTATCAAATTTCGTTTATCTAGCCCGGGGAAAAAACTGAAGTGAAGTGGGATGTTTGGTCAGTTTTTCCTAGATTTCTCCAAACCTACACATTCAATGTTAAAAATGGTATAGATGAAAAATGTAGAGCAAAACATTCTGCGTTGAATGAATACCAACACTATATACACTGCTGGAAAAAAAAAATCCCAACACCAAGAAAAAACTCAGTGAGCTGTTGATAATGGCTTCTTCGTTTTTTTGAAGGCATTCTTGAGTAACATCAACTCACTATGTCAAATCCCAAAGATAAATAATGCTCACGAACTTTACAGTGTGTATTTAAAGTAAACCTGATTTGTATGTTCATAGTGGCACTACTAGTGCCAAACTTATGCGCCTAGCACGAAATTTGAATAGACATCTTTCAGATGTAAAAACACGCCTATCAAATTTCGTTTATCTAGCACAACTCTTTCTTGGTGTTAGGATTTTTTTCCATCAGTGAATTTTGTAGCAATAGTACGATTACAAACTCTTATCAAAGTTGCAATGATTTTTCCAATTTTCAAAAAAAATTCATTATTCTTACAAAAGACGAAGCATACAATAAAAAATGTTGTCTAAATAAAGTTTGTATGTAAAAGTATTCACTTTTGTAAGCATATACACATCTCGGTGCACCAATACCAGACTGCCAGTGTGGTGTGGAAGTTAGGAGAGAGCGTACCAATAGTCCATTACAATTAGACCAAAAAACGGCAAATAGGAGAAAAATTTATAAAGTCTTGAAACTTTGGTCAAAATACTCTTCCGACATCAAGGAAACGGGAACTGTAAAGTTTCCATCCCTGAGGGGGTAGCTCCCCCCTCTAACTTGCAAAAACCATCAAAGCACAAAATGAAAAGAGAACCAAGCTTATAAAACAATTGTTAACATTGTTTATTTTTTTAACTGGAATAAATTATTTTCATAAATATTCTAATTATGTGTAGCCTCGTGTTGGCCAAATTTTTCTCACTAAATTTTATTTCTATGAGTAAAAAAAATGAAAGTAAATCGCAGAATTATAGTTGTTTCTCAATAAGTTTTCATTTGTTAAAGCAGTAAATTAACAAAAGTTTATTTATTAATTTACTTAGTATATCTGCGATATTATGCATGTGATTGACCTTGAATAAAAGCCTGTATGCATAATGTCTGGCTGCCTAACAGACATAACAAATGCCAGCCATGTGATATGTATCATGCTAGCTCCCACATAAACAGTACACTAAATGCGGAAGTGTGGCAGTGGCTACAGCACTATTCTGTGCATTCTGGCTCATTTCTTTATATAAAACGTGAGCTGCATTTAATTGTAGTAGTACAGTCTCTATTAACGTTGATCATGATAATACAGTTGTGTGTTTCAAGATGTAAGAAACTTATTGAAATGTCATCTTCTAGTGATTGTTTCATCTGCGAAAAGTCTCTGTCAGAATGAGACACTGTGAAAGTAGTAAGAGGGCTACTAACTTAATTACTATCAGCAAGAAAAGAAAGGATGATGTACACCTACTAGAAATTGAGGTTCTCAAACTATGTCAAGGGAAATACATCTTGGAACAGAACATTGAGCACAATTGTAAAGAGGCTTCTACAAAAAAAAACCAGGTACTAATTTAAAGTTTTCTGTTTAAAAAGTCACTGACTCGGCCACATAGACTTTTAAGAACATCAGTGATAATATAAATATAATAGTAGAAGATTTCGAATATTTTCAACTAAATACTATCTATTTTTTGCAATTACTTTTGTTAGTTTATTAAAACATTTAATTGGCAATTTAAAAAAAATAATTATAGAAAACAAATATTTTTTGCTGTTTTTTTTTTCTACAGGAAAATTATGCCAGATACATGCTTAAATCTATCATCATAATTTATATAGAACTTAATTACTTATATTTACAGAGAATCATAGTTATAGCTTGTTTTATAAGCAAGATATCACCTTTCCACTGTTTCTCTTTTTTGAAGTTTCGGGGGAAGGGGAAAGCTCTCCCAACATGGGAGGAAACTTTTCTGTTTTTATTTCCTGGAGGTCCAAGGAGTGTTTGACCAAAATTAAAAAACTTTATAAGTTTCTTCTCCTATTTTACCTAATTGCAATGGGCTACTGGTACGCTCTCTCCTAACTTCCACACCACACTAGCGCTCTGGTATTGGTGCATTGACATATGTATGTGCTTACAAAAGAGAATAATTTTACATAAAAACTTTATTTAGACAGCATCTTAGATTGTATGTGTCATCTTTTGTAAGAATAATGATTTTTTTTTTTTTTTTTGAAAATTGGAAAATCATTGCAACTTTGATAAGAGTGTGTTTAATTGTACTACTACAACAAAATATATAGTGTTGGTATTCATTCAATGCAGAATTTTATGTTCCACAACTTTCATCCATACCATTTGAGTGTGTAGCTTGGAGAAAAAACACAATTTTTAGCAACATTTAATGCATCTTTAGGACGAAATATACACAGATTTGACCTTTAAATATATCCAAATAATTTTAAAGAATTATTGGCAAGTTTAAAACAACAGATAAGCAATATCAATCATACAGGATGTCAGTTTGAATTATAATCTTATATAATAATTTTTATGAATAAAATAGCACAAAAGAAAAAAAAGGATTATTGTCAAAGATAAAAAGAAAGAAACAACCAACCTGCACTTGTATTAACAGTTATTGCTGGTATTCCAAAGTAACTGAAAGGTCCAGTTTCAAAAACAAGGTTTTCCTTACATACAGTCACACGACAACGGCCTTCCAAAATGAGTGCAAAGTAATCAGCTGGTTTTCCAGCTTGATACAAAGTGCTACAAGGTGCATTATAACCATCTTTATTTTGCTTGGATTTAAAAAATATGTTTTGAGTCATGAGACGCTTTAAAACTGTTTCAGACAGGTAAATGTTGCGGAAAGGCTCCACAGCTGGAAATATAAATAAATAAAAATGGTAAAGTTTAAAGCACAAAAAGATATAGCACTAATTACATGAATAATAAAAATAATTGCGCTTGGCATTCAGAGATATCAGAAAGCAGGCCAATGAAAGGGAATATTAGTAACTATATCAGCAAATTAAGAACCTACTATGCAAACTATTGAAATACATATATACTGCCAGGAAACATCAATGAACAATGTAAAATATTTTTTAATATTTTGCAAGGAACCTGACAGTTTTATGCTTATAATTTAAAATTAATGATAACAAATCATTATATTGTGCAGCACAAAATATGTTCAAAAGAAATCCTAATCTCATCTCTCATAAAACTGAATAATATGTTAATTCATTAATTCCAGTACACATAAAATTTGAGTGTCAAAATTCGAGAATTAGGAGTATTTGCAAGATATTTCATTTGTAAGATATGCATTTCAAAGATGTGAAATGCAAACAAAATTTTAAAAAATAAAAAAAGGATAATTAAATGTAACTGAATCACTAACTGCAGAAGGGGAACAAGACACAAAATATTAATTTTACAAGATATAAAAACAAACTATTTAACTATCGTTCCTAGTGAAGCAAAATTAAAATTTTTTTAAATGTTAGGCTGTGTTTTAATATATATTTCCGGTACAATTTTGATCAAAAAACATAACCATCCTCTCCTTTTAAAAAGGTTTTGTGTCTGTGACTTGTTCCCTTTCTGCAGTTAGCGATTCATCTACAGTTTTAAATTAAGCCAAAGTCGAATAAATTAATATTAAATGGTTTTTCAATCTATAATAATTTGAACTTCAAAATCATCCTTTTTCAAAGAGAAGTTTTTGAATCTGAGGTAGTTATTTAGCATTATTACAAACTAAGGTGTACCTTAAATAATGATGGAATAAGATGCAGTAATTCTGGTACTTTCTCATACCAAATTGAGTACAAGAACTCAAATCTGGCCAAGCTGCATCTAGCATTTCTAAAAGTTAGACAATTTTTTCACAAATAAAGACTGAATGACATTCTTACATTCAGCATTTCTTAAGCACAATGAATCACCCTGGGGAGACGAGTAAAAATTGAGTTTAAATGCCAAGATTGTTGTCATCAGAAAATAAAGTGAGCATTTTCAGAAGAATATTGAAAAATATACTGACATTAATAAAAAAAAAAATCATTTCCGTAGAATGACACAGAGAATTTTAAAAAGAAAGTCAGAAAAGACATGAAGAAACACAAGAATATTCCAAGAGACAGGATTTTTTTTTATGAGCCAGATAATGATTCTTTCTACAAAGATGGCAAAATGGCTGAAAATCTGCCTTGGTTGCAATGAAAATATTTTAATGAATACTTCATGCTTTAAGAAAGAATATCACGGATATTCAACAAATACATATTGAGCAAGAAAAATAATAAAAAAATATCCGCCATAAAGAAAATCTTTACTGTTATTATGTACGAAAAGATTTTTCTTTTCAAGTAATTTTTAACCAATAAACAAAAATACGCTTATCTCTCGTAATTAAATCCACGTCAATCTGTTCTGTTGCCTCATGCTTAGAGCAGTATTTTTCTACATCATTACAAGAATTTTGTGTAATTCAAATTGTTATTAATTCTAGTCATGTTTGCAAATAAAATAAATAGCTAGTCAATATATAGAGGCCAAAAGCAGCCTGAAGATATACAAAATAATTGCAGGTGACAGCAGAAATTTAAAACATATCTTAGTCAACATGGAAAAGTTCAAAATAGTGCAGGTCTTGGGAGTATTATCCTAATGCCCTATGTCTAATTCAAATATTATGCACTTTCACACTAAAATGCAATTATAGTCAAAAATTAAATTAGTTATCAAAATGTTAAAAGTTCAGTACTTTCATTCTTTTTGTCAACACTGGAATACTAAATCTCATTTGAAATTTGATTCTAAAAGGAAGAGTTACTTTTAAGATAGAAAAAAATTATCTTTATAACTTTTTTTTCCAAATAGAAAGAAAATCTAAAAAAAAAAAAAAAAAGATACTACTTTGGTCAACGGCTGAAATGCCTGAAAGCTGACAAATGTTACTTTTTGGCACCATATTGTGTCAAAGGAATTCAGAGCTTTATAACTGCACATAGAATTAATAACACAAAAATAGTTATTTGTTAAAATTATGCATCAATCAGTTGAGAGAATTTTCAGATTTTATTGTAAAGGCAATATTTTTAAGCAGTCTCCACATGAAATCAACCATTTCCTTTAACACTTTATATCATTTAAACAAGTCATTTTGTTAAATCTATGCTTATAAAAATGCATTTAAATAAATGAGATATCAGAGTTGTACTTATGGTAATATGTTAATCTAATAACAAGTAACATTAATATGCAAACACATGCTTTCAATTTAACATTAGTCGCACAAAATAAAAGCTGGAATGAAAAATGAGCATACATGTTGAAAGAAATTGATATGTAGCTAAAGCAAGCTGAGGTGATATTATATTTGTTCCTTGTTCACCACTGCCTAGTTTTGCAAAGTCTGAAAAATCCTGCTTGATTTGAGTTTCTTTCCTTCTTTGCTTCTTACGATTGTCAGCTGTAATAAATATTTATATATTTTAATTACAAAGAATAACAAGTAATTTCAAAATTTGTAAAACTATACCACTGCCACAAGCACAAAAATGTGAAACTAATCCATAACATACAAAACAACACTAAAAATTACTAACTATAGTCAGTAAATTCCACAGATTCAAACTGTCTCCTCGGTTATTTTATGTAAATGAATGGGAAAGGTAATAATGCTTTTTTTCTACGAGAAAAAGTATCCAGAAGTTTTATTTTTCAGGGCCACATTTAAATTTTAAATATTCCTCTCAACTCATCATTTTTAAAACCTATTTTATGAGAAGCAAAATTCATTTTGAAGATGCTTTTGAAACCTCAATTTATATAATATTTCAATAAATAGTTCTATGTAAAAAGAGTCCCAATTCATTAGGCAAATAATTAAAAAAAAAAAAATGTTAACTATTATCTAGTTCTAAAATTTCAAAGATAACAGTATAAAGTGGTTTAAAGAGATCCTAACTAAAATTCAGAAATTAATTAGAACCATACTATAACTTTTGTAATTCTGAAGATTAAACATTTTATCAAAATTGCATCATGAATAATATTCTTGAGATTACGCTGCAGTAGAATTAATGTTTTCCATGACCCAGCTTCAGAATTCGATGTACGGAAAAATACTGGCAGACTATCTGAAAATAAATTCGTTGAAATTGGGGCAATCAAATGAAGACAGAAATATGCTGCATTGCTGTCTTTCAAAAAGTTAAAACTGTCTCAAAACAGAATAAAGCAAATAATACAAATTTTTGATAGCAAATAAATAGCCAAACAGCATATATAAATAACCAAACCAGTGAAATTATAAACACATATATAACCGAAAACCATAAACAGCACATATGTATAATAATTTTTATTGATTCATGCCTTTTATTATAGAAAAAAATTGTAAAAAAGGCATATCTGAATATATGCTTTACTGAAAGGGTTTTTTGTATATGTTAAGTTTTAACTAAATAAATATTTCAGCAGATTCGATTTCCTAGAAACAGACCAAAAAGATATTATAAAACTTAGGAAGAGCAGGAACATACTTAAAACATCAGTCTCGTCGATTATTTCAGATTGCAATATTTCTTCAATGACATCTTCTAGAGTGACAACACCAATAATTTCATAGAATGGATCTCCATCTCCTTCGTTGTTTACATGTCGAACAAAGGCCATGTGCGAGCGACCTAAAAGATGAAGAAACATTTATTGGTAAGACCTGTTATTGATAAGAAACAAATGATGATTGAAAGATAACATGCTAGGCTAATTACAAATTATAGAAGATAAAAGTTTCAAAAATAATTTATTGGTACTAATAAAATCAGAAACCGGCCGATAGTATAAGTTATACAAAAATTCCAACACTCATAAATGAAAAAACGACCTCATTATGTCGAAAGTGTAGGTCAGTTAACAATCCTCATAAATAGAATGAAAATTTAAACAAAATTTGAGCTAAATTCCAATCTTTTAAAGCCAATCATTAATTGCCTTTAAGAAGACAGAAAATATTAAAGATTTATAGCATTATTGTATAACTCCAGCAAAAGAAATACAATTTTAAATTTCCAAGTAACAAATAAATTTGTTTGAAAGTTCATTAAAATGAATTTTCGAATGTTTTCACATAGTTAACTATCTATGCAAATAATATATCTAAAAGTCAATAGCTGTAAACTATGAAACGGTACGCGGAAAAATGACGACCTAGAACCGAGAAATAATTCTACGTACAGAAAGTTTCTACTAATTGTTTACACTTGAGATGTTTATGACAACGATGTTGCACTGCTTATCAAGGTATTTATTTGTTTGATAATGTTTTGAGAAAAACATCTCATAAATCCATAAAAGTTCAAAGATACATGCACCACCAATTAAAATAATTATTTCATAAAAACATTCATCTTTAGAATTTTGGAAAACCCGAATCTTTTAACACATTTTGAGTCATTTGTGTTCAGTTGTTCCAGACATTTAAATTAAACTTTAAAAAAAATGTTGCACTAAATTTAATACAAAAACTATTTAAAGTAGCCACCATATGTACGATTAGAAAAATCCAGATAAGCTGATTTATTTCTACTAAAGTTATCACAAAGGAGAGGAACATTACCTGATAAGAAAGAAACAATTACATAAAAAGTTATGAAATAGATTAATCACATTTAAGGCATCATTACTTCATCTCAAACAGAAAAGGGAATAGAAGAGTTAAACTGAATAGGTTTTCTCGCGCTAATCAGAAATGTTATCACTTCGATAACACCTAGAGCATTGATCTCGTGAATTACAGATGCGAAATAAAGATGGAGAGGTAAGAAATTTAAAAATATATATATCTTACAACTACGTAACTTGCATTTTCTTTCACATGCTACAAGATTTTCATAAATTTGCAGTTAAAATAAAAAAGAAAATTTAGATTTAGAAAGTTTTAAATCAAATACAAATGTGGTGTTTAAAAATTTTCCAAAAGAGGAACTAAGGAGAAAAAAATAATATATATAAGTTAAAGATGAATGCAACATCGGAAATTTCGAATTTAAAGTATTTATGCATCAAATGTAGCAAAATATCCTGATTTATTACACAGGTACACATTCAACTTTGGCAAGTATTTTATTTTTAAAGTTATCTCAGCCACTTCAGGTGATTAATTTATCTACAATGATATGAAACTGCGAAAATAAGAACGCAAACTCTTTTTTCTTAAATACTAAAATGGAAATCTGTAACAGAACAAAGTGCATTTACCAAAATAGGAAAACATTTGAAAGAAAAGGTTTCAATATTAAAAAATTAAAATAAATAATCTAATACCTTTCTTGAATTCGTTGAGCATAACATCTAAAGTTTCATCTTCAAACACATAGTTAATAGGATGGTTGTAGAATTCGCATACTGTTTTTAATGGAGAATTATCTTCTGGGTCTACAAAAGCCAAGTCTTTGATATTGAGCAAAGCGACTACATTATTGCGATCACCGTCGTAAACAGGGATTCGAGAGTATCCTTGTTTCATAATCTCAGACATGGTTTCAAAATCTAAAACAGCATCGTAAGGAATCATAAAGACGTCATCTATCTGCGTCATTACATCCGCAACAGTTTTCTTTTTTAATTCTAACGCACCCGATATTATGTTGACTTCTTCGTTTTCAAGCTTGTTGTAATCTTTGGTGACTCGAATGAATTCCATAAGCCGTTCTCGATCATATACATTTCCTATTTCCTCGCCAAGTACGCAATCTAAGATTTTGCTGATAGGATATGACAAGGGAAATGTAGCAAGCATAAATAACTTCGTGACATAGACTGTCTTCGCTCCAATAGCCAAACCATGGCGAGAGCAAATAGCTTGAGGAATAATTTCACCAAAGATTACAATGCTGATGGTGGATCCAACAATGGCAATTATGCCAGAGGTCAGATCGTCCAAGAGGATTGTCAGCGAGCTGTTTACTAACACGTTACCCAAAAGCAAAGAACACAAAAGATAATTGCCGCGTTTTCTCAAGGGAGAAATTACACGCGCATATTTTTTCTCAGTCTCAGTTCCACAATTTTCAATTACTTGAAGTTCGGTCCGATCTAAGGCCATAAGTCCAAGATTAAGTCCACTGAATAATCCTGACAAAATTAAAAGCGTGCATATTATACAAATCTGAAGCCACATTGGAAGTATGCGTCCAACTGGCTCCATCTTTAACCACGCAGAGTCTCCTTGATGTTCCCATATTCCAGCTTCTGCGTTTTCTCTTTCCTTTTTGACACATATATAATAGCTTTCAATCTCCTCTGCTAGAGGTAGAGAAACTATTATTTCCAAAACAGTGTCAGACAACACATTTCTATTAGTTATTTTAACGATCTTGGTAACTTTGTCACAAACTGATTTACTTCCCGTGAAAGCCAACTCGGTTCGATTAGAAAAATGAATTCCAAATATTCGAAGGGTGAAGTTAACACTTGCAGGTACTTTTGTAACACCTTCTTCTGTAATATAAACTCGATCACCTTCAGCTCGTAGACCAAAAATTTTTGTTTCATTGAATCTAAAAATTTAAAAATATAGAGATTAGTCTAAGTGTATCTGGAAGGAACAATTTTTTATATGTATTCAACTAAGTAAAATAATATTCTGCAATAATATGCTAAAATTTCAAATAATGTATAATACTTGATTCATGCTCTTTCTAATGGTTTTAAAACTACTAAATCAATCAAATTATAAAAGAAAATGAATTCCAACTTTTTTAAAAGGATTCATAAATTAATTTATAAATTCGAGATATTAAATATATTAATAATTTTTTTAAAAAATTATTCATGCAGTTTTTAACAAATCATTGTATCAGCTACAGTTGCAATAAAAGTACCATTATATATTTACAATAAAAGTAACATTAAATTATTAAGATTTAATCTCATATATCAGATTATCTTATGTGTTTTTCGATTCAGTGCAAATGAATATGAATTTTTTAAGACATGTAAATATCTATGTAGATCATACCCAAAATGGAAAACGATTATTTATTCTTAAATATACCATAGACATAAAATAAATCGAAGTACCACTAAATTATTACTCTTCTTCAAATACAAAAACACCAACAGTCTAAATTTACAGAAAATTAAAATTTTACACACAATAAATGTTATTCTGGCATCTGAGCTGCAAGAGTAAACTGACGACTATCAAGTATTTGAATTTCTGCTCTAAGGTTACCAGACAATGTTCATAGGAATGTGTCTTGAGCAGCAGAAATCAGTATTAAAGCAGACAATGAACTACTTTGAACAAAGACAAGCAAGATCGCAGAAAGTACCACAGCATCCGACTATCGATAGCTCCCACCCAATGTGTGTTTAAACTATTCATCAAACACAATGAAATCGGATCTACTGACCACCATCGCTCCATATTTCACTGAAAAACATAGGCTCTGAGTGGCATAAAATAGTTCTAACTGAAGAAAAAATGCTTCCAAAGATCAATTCCGTTCCTAATTACGTTCAGATAACCTACAAAAAACATAGTTGAATTTATGGTAGTCTGGTTTGGTAGGCCTTAACACATTGGTAGTTCTGTGACACATCCTTAACAATGCGTAGCAGTTGTAAGTTGGTAATTATTTTAAATTATTGAGAAGCTCTGAGAGGTTGCTATTTTGAAATTCAAGCAAACTGAATATACTATTTTACTTCAGCTGGATAATCCTTCCGAGTTAGGTCGATTGGTGTTCCTTTCTCTAAGCAAAGAGAATATTAAATATGAAATTGGAAAAGGATAAAAGATGAACAGAAAGAACTAAGATTAGAACAAGTACACTACAAATTAAAATACAACACATGATCTTGAAAACTAATCGTAGAGACATGCACCTAAAAAGATCATACAATCATGCTCAGTAGAAGTTAGATAGAACGGCACTCACAACTTTAACTTTAAGGCATTTGAGGTAGTTATCTTTCGCTCGGCAGACAAAGAAGAAGGACTGCAGAAGAAAACATGCAATACATATAGTTTGTCATGAAACAAAACACACATTTTTACAGAAACAAGCATATTTAGTTAGTAACAGACAGAACAGGAAAGATTATAGAGAATGCAGGACAAATTATTTGTTCAAAGTAATCTGAAAAAGATAAAATAAATTTTCATTTTTTAAAATATCATCGTATTGATGAAAAACCATATAATATTTAATTATTAGTTCAAACACACATTTCTAGTTTTTTTCAATAACAACTAAAATTCTGATAAATAATTCTCAAGAAAAATAAAATAAATCGAGCCACATAAACATCAGAGTACATGCTTTTAAAACATATGCAAAAGTCAAAGAATATTAAAGGAAAGGCAACAATAATTTGTCCAGCATAAGAAAAAAGAGACCCACAAACGAAAATAAAATAAATACATAAATACACTAAACTTATCAATTTTCGGGGAATAAAATTTATCGTATAGAATTTATATTAAGATACTTAACTTCCTTTCATAATAACTGATTTACTTTATCATAAACAGAAATGAAACCTCGACCTCGTCACGAAATATCCGGCAATCTGAATGACAGGACCGCTATCTGAGACCCATGCAAAACAGACTTCATTACAAGCGTCTCATGTACAGAGCCCAACAAGGTGGTTCATCCTGTTTTCGGTAGTGAAACTGTTAACCCAGACACACCTTCACTATGCCGCAGTGGCGTAGCTGCAATTTTTGCCGCCCTCCCTTTACAAGTTACATAGGGTATATAAACCTGAAAATAAAAAAAAATCATTTCTAGGGGGAAAACATTTCATTATTAACGTAATTCGTCGTTTGATACCCTCGATCTCCACCAGTCTTTCTTTCACATATCGGCAATTTACGAGAAAAGGCGAAAAATGCGAATTACACAATTTTTTTTTCTTTCTTTCTTGAATTAGTTCCTCTGCTCTTCTTAGATATAAAATTGTTTTCCTACATGTCTAATTTTGCCGCTCCTTTAAAAGTGGCGCCCGGGGCGAACCTTACTTATCGTAAGAATATACTTCCAAAGAGGCATTTTCCAGATTCCCGAGACTCTTTAATTACGGCTTCAATTACTGTTAAAATTAAATTTTCAATGAAGAGATGGGAAAAATAGCAAAGGGAAAACGAAATGAAGGCTTAATAGTTGGATTTTAAAAAGAAATGCCAATGTGAAATACTCTGCTTAAAGATGCGGTGTTTTTATTTTTCTCATCGCCATGTTTTACATTTTATCCAAAGGAAATTAAAAGAATAGGATTCTTTTATTATAATAACTTTTTAAAAATAAAATGAAAATCGTGGACATTTTCTAAGAAATAACAGATTCCAAACAGAAATTCAGAGGTACAAGTTTCGGTTATAATACAATAATGTATCATACATCACATTTCAAAAATACAGTCCTATCAATAAAAATAATAGCGGAATAATAAATGGTGGAATAAAAAAAAAAGACGTCATAGTTTTGTTTTCTGTTTTCCGATCGACCAAAACTAGACAAAAGTTGTATCCTCTAATCTTTCTCGTCTCCCCTCGTTTCCAATTAGATAAAATGATAACTTTTTATCAAATCGGGCCGATGATTGGAAACGGCCAAATGACTAATCCGACACGCAGAGAGCTTTGAATAAACATGCAAAGTAAACAAGTTGATTCAAGAATCAAGTTAACCTTATCAGAGGAAATAAACGCTTTGTACTACAGAATAAGAGGAGAACTGACAAAACAAGTGATTAGTTATACTCCGATGCGACCGAGAAGGAGAACGCCAGATAGCAAAACTGTTTTATCTGCTAAATATTTGCTTATATGAACCAATTCTTCAGATTCCCACTTGGCAAATTCAATTCCTTCGAAGCCTGCGACAGGGTGACATTATTCATATAAGTGGCGCCGATACCTTTTTAATCGGCAAGGAATGGCACCTACAACCGACTCATTCCGGTCGGTACCCGCGGTATCCTTCTAAACGCATGTGTTTGAAAACAAGTTAATACCGAATTGAAATAAATAAAAATGAAGTTGAATATCAGAATATTTTAATCAATTGATACTACAATGACTAAAAGATATTTTTATTTCTCGTACTAAAAAAAAGACGTTTACAATATAAAAATTTAAAATAGTTTAAACATGAAAAATATTTCACAAATAAAATACTGTTAAAATATAAGCATTCATAATAATTGCATTGACTAATTCCGATTAGTTTACAGATATTTAGCGAATTTCTCTTGGGTTTCATCTCAATATTTCTATAAAAAAAAAAAAAAAAAAAAAATACAGATCTTAACTTTAAAAAAGAGTGTTATATCAAGTGCCACTCAACTTTCTTTCAATAAATATCCTATCGGGAAACGATTGGGATCGCAGAAACTTTCTTCGGCACACAGTCTTTAAACAATGAACCACATTTTTATAAATCAGGAAATGTGGCGTAGGCCTCGACAATGCAAAAAGAAAGGATGTCTCAAAAATAATATATCAATAAATACTTAGACATTCCGATGGGTAGGAAATGTATTCACGATTCAAAAAGAAGGAACAATTCTTGCAAACAAAAAAAAAGGATTGACTTTCATCTGAATTCCACAATTTGCAAAATCTAGGCCTCTTTCACGGAAAACGCTTACCAAAGTATTTTCGTCCCCAACTAAAAAAGGTTTTAGCACCCTTCACTATTTTATTCATCTTCTTCTGTAGTTAAGAAGCAATTAATCAAACAGGGATACGCTTGCCTTTTTTTTCATTATTTTTTCCCTGCTAAGTAATGTGGAATTTATTTTCTTCCGAGCTACCACAGAATCCGAAAGCAACCCTCTGAGCTAAGGAATACCAACGAAAACAAACTGGATAAGTTAGAATTTTTCATTATTCAGTCTTTCCACGATCTTCAGATTTGTTTTTAAGATGACGATAATCCTGCTGTTGCTATTTTTGAGAGAATGCTCAAATTGACTTCAGAATATTCAGAAAATCAATATGCAAATAAGGTTATTTATGTAATGTGGCTTCTTGGTAAGGATCTAAAATTGCAGCCTGGCCGTGGTTAAACATTTGCTTTTATAACATTAATGTTCTACCACTGAGGATAAGGATAACCATTAATTTTCGTGAATTGCCAAAATTAAAATTTTCTGGATATATTTGAAAATAGAAAGGGAAGAAAAAAGCGTCTTTAATAAATACATCTTAACATGTATTCAGAAACTTCTTGTATTTCGGTTAAAAATATAAAACTCAAGGAAGTAATCAGAAATCAACTATTATCTGCGGAGCCACAAGACATACGAGTATATGCTGGCTACAATTTCAGAACCACAGAAAGAGGAATTTCTGACTATCCCTCTTTTATGGTATTTAGTCTTCCGCAGCTCTGTGAATTGTGGGTTTCTCAGAATCTCATACATACTTTTTATCTTTATTCTAAGAATTTTATACAGTGAGGACTTTTGCGATTTAATATTAGTTTTTGTGGTTTCCACAACATCGGTATAAAAAAATACCGCAAATGGTTCCCACAATTAGTAGAATTAACGTTTTTTTGGAAAGTTTGTTCTTTTTTTAAGTTTAAAAAATAAACAGGCCTCCAGAGCACATCCATCTATCTCCAGTTAAAGGAACACAATCAGCAAAAATATATTTTACTAAATGTACAAGGCATCAAAGCGATATGCAGAACCTAATTACTTATAATATACATAAAATTCAATACACGTCAAATAGAGCTTGATACTTATTGATACAGTAATTAAACATGTACTTGATTTGAAAATAGCGTAAAGAAATATTCGTTGGCGAAGAACATTTTAAGAAGACAACAAAGGGATATCACGGTGACAAATAAGAAAAACAAACTTCACGAGCATAAATTTAAGTTAAGAAGGGTGACATTCAAGAGTCAGTAATTATGACGTCAGCAAATCGTGCCAAGGAATTTTTCTTGTAATGAAATGTCAAAAATTTATTATAAGAAACGTGAGATGTTAGCACTTGCATGTGTGTTGGTGAAGCGAAGAAATAAATTTAAGATCTGGATGCTAATTGGGCGGTACGTTAATGAAAAGTTATTATACTTTTGTCGTATCATTGATATTGCAAAATATGCAGGGAACAGAAAGCAATACGATGCTTAAAAAATATAAATAAATGTCCATCAAGTCAATCCCTTTCGTCGTGATGGTCAAGTTATGCTTTATTGAAGAATTTTAACCTCTTATCAGCAATAAAATAAGGATCTATGAGGTTTTTAAAACCATTTTTTTTTTTTCAAAATAAAATCATTTAACATCACAGCGTACAGGAAGATGATTAACACAATGACAAAGGCAAGGCAATTTGCTCCAATCTAGTGAGTTTTACCGGGTGACTACAAACTCTAATGAGACATTTTTTGTTTCATAAACACATATGCTATTAATTCATTTTTTATTACGCCGGCAGGTAGAATAGTTCGAGCCAAAACCATCGATAATTAATAAAGAAAAGAAAGCATGAACAATGGCAATCAACAAAAACACCTTTGAACCACATTGCTAAAATGCAAATCTTATTGCCGTCTTGTATTGTGCAAGAAAATTCAGTATTTCTTGATCAGTGATCGATAGTTACTCGTCTGGTTTACGATCGGGATGTATCTGGAGCATTGGCGGCTCGTCCAAAAGAGCTGCAGTTCCCCCTGAAATTATTCTAAAAGATTGCATTTTCCTTTTTATTCTAATTGGCTTACTTTTGCACTTTGAGAATTCAGTAATCAACGAAAATGGCAAAAAGTAATAAAAAATGTAAAGGGAAGACGGAAAATCAAACAAGAATTAAGAGAGAGACAGCCCAGAGCTGCAGAAAGTTTTGCCCCTCCTCTGGATGCGAAATTAACGCAATGAGCAACGCGAAGCGGGAAAAAAGCAACCCTTTCTCCGCTTGAAATTGCATTCATTTGAGCTTGCATTTTTCCTAGCTCACGATTGGCGCGATTTCGCCTCCCCCCCCCTTTTCCGCTTTTTCTCAGTAGTTCAGTCGTTAAGTAGTTTTTTAAATCCAATTCTGGAGGGGTTGGATTTAAAAATGGAGGGTTGTTATTTTTTGCTTATTTATGTTTTTTCAGGTGCTGATTACGAATCTGAGGATTGTCACCAATAATTTTTGTTGGAATTTTAGTTATAGCAAAAAACATGAAAAAAAAAATCCCCAGTTTTTTTGCTTATAATTCAAACACTATCAATTTTCAGTATATCATCGTTACATACCAAAATCAGCACAAAATTAACTACAACTTAGGTCTATACAACTTTTGCAGCACTGCTTGTTTCTGAGCTGACTGATTTGAAGTTGTATTAATATTATCCCAAAAAATTTCCACAGACTTTAATTAATAAATTCATACGTTAGACACTAATTATATTTGTTCCGATACGCCTCTCGACAGAATATCAAACTGTGAGACACCTGATGTGACATACAAGTGAGAGCGAACCACAGGTGGTGCAAACCGATGCCAACGTGTTAAAATAAGTTTTAAAAAATCTAGAGAACGTAAGAACACTATGCATACAATGCTTTCATGAAAATTATTTGACGAAAACAATTGTAGATTGAAAATTATATTACACCTCAAATAAAATTAAGTCATCATCGTAACATCAAATAGCCCAGAAAAGTCAATGAGATTACATCTTATACTTTAACATAATAGAGTCCCTTTAACACCCATTTTCTGACGGAATAACAAATCCACATCCAATTAAACGAAGAAATAAACACGATAAAGAGAAAAAATATGTATATGACAAAAGACACAATCCCACCACATCACAGGCTGTTTGTTCACTTCAGTTTACTGCGCGACAGTGAGCTAGCTTCACAAGCACGTAAACCAAAGTTATTCGCAGAATATAAACAATTTCGAGTCGGAATCGTCATTCCATTTTTCACATTCTATAATTCCAAAGAAAGTATTTGCTCTGCTTCAAAAAAATTGTGAGACGAAACTACCTAAGAAAGATGCCCCACTTTCAATTTTATTTCTTAGAAAAAAGGATATGCTCCATACATAACTCGAACACTAAGTAAAAGAGTAGGCCGAATACGAAGATGTTCAAGATGTAGAGCCAGGAATAAGAATATTCAACAAAATCAATGCTGAAGAGGTTTTCGAATTAAAAAGTTCTGATTCATAGGTAGGGTTGTCATATGTCGGGTATATATGGGACTGTCAACGTATTTCACTACTCAGTCCCGTATTACTATTTGTCCCGTTTTCTCCCAAAACTCTGCTTCATTATAATTTTTAAATGAATTGCACCCAATTTTATAATTATGTGAAAGAAGAAAATGATATATAATTAAGAAAGCAAAATCAACTTTAAAATATGACTGGACTAAAAAGGATTAACCTCGCATCTTTTTTTCTTATTCTGCGTGTTCATTTATTAGATTGCTTAAACTTTATTGATTTTTTATCAGAGTAAAATAAACCATTACCTATCCTATATTTTTTCATGTTTTATTTATTTAGCACTTAAACGTCCCGTATCAATGACAATTATGGTAACCCTATTCATAGAGGTTCTATCCAAAAGCTAAGAAAAAACATATGATGCGTTTTATAGAAATATTTTAAACATATTTAACATAGATAAAAATGAACAACACATCTCTTAAACATAGAAAACATCAAGATCATTGGTAGTGCTAAGTGTCAAGTCACAATATACACTAATTAAAAAAAATGTGGCTCAAGCTTGGAAATTTGAACCAATGTGTCTTAAACTTGGAACCTTTTAAAATGGAACTCCTGAAAAACTATAAATCTATGAATCCAGTTTTTGTTAATAATTTTATGGTACTGTATGAGTAACTGAATGAGAAAAAGATTTAGACAGCTAATTTGGGATTTAAATTACCGGAGCGATTTGCAAGACCAATTCGAACATAATTCTATTCTTCATCATTTTAGGATTATAAAATGATGCAATTTCGTTGGTATGGTAATGTTAATTATTGTAAAAACGCAAAAAAATTATTTTGAACATCAGTTTTTTAACAAATATTACTGGTGGCTATTGTCCCGAAATTACGTCACATATTATGATGCAAGTTTTTATTCTATTATCGAATTGTTAGTAATAAAAATGCGGGTGTGTCGGTAAGTGGACGCACGACAGAAGCGAAGCTTCTTACGCTTTTTTGTATAATTGAAAGTATAATGGTAGAATCGCACTATCTCTCTTTCTCTCACTTCCCTCCCCCCAAATGAAACAAAACATTTAAAAATTTTATAATTATTTATTTATAATAATGATAATAAGTACAAATATATATACATACTCATTATTTATTTATAATTTATGACTAATACAGATAAAAAAATTATAAGGCATACAAACAGTTAAAGAAAAAACATTTATTTACATTTTTATTTATCTGTATATTGAAACAAAACAAAATCTAATCTAATCATCACATTCTATCATGGAAACAATTGGTTTGTAATAACTGAAATCTGATGAATGCCTGCGATTCTATTTTATTAATACATCTGGAAGAAACTGCATCAATGGTTGTGTGAAACTTGGTCATCGACACTGCCGGATTACTGTTCATAGTTAAATTAAATTCATCAAAAGAAATTTTACAAGCGGCTCTGATTTTTTATCCACAAAATTAACATTAAAATCACCAGCCAACAAACACCGTTCTCCAGTTTACATACATGTCTCCAATGAGTAAAACTCGACGTTCAGTGAGTTGAAAGGTTGCGAGTTCGAATCCGCCTGCGCGAAATCCCTATTAAAAAGTTTCGAATACGTGAAACTCGAACATTTAAATCTTCCGTATGTGCCAATGATATACGAAGATTTGGGGTTAAAATATTAGTAGTATTACTTTTGTTATGCTAAACTGCAACGCCTCCAGCACGAACTTCACTTTGGAACTTAACAAAGCAATCGAATTAGGAATGTCGACAGTGCCAGCGCTGGTATGACGTCCTCCCACTCATGACGACGGTCGGTTTTTCTAAACTCCCCATCCCGAAGCCTGCGTTAAGAAGATTCGCTTCAATAAAGAGAAAAAACTCTCACCAAAATCGTTTACTACTCAGCTAAAACATATTCAAGCTAATTCTTTATTATACAAGGTGAAAAACTCATCTGGAAAGAACGAAGCTTATTATGCTCCATACTTCCATTAAATAAAAATTAAATATGTAACTTTTTTGGTTCGACTTCGTCTGATGAGTCATGTTGGATCTAATTATTACGGCATTTAACGTAAAAAAGTAAAATTTAAGTGCTTAACACATAATCTCTCCTATTTACTGCGGTAAAAGCCTTTCTTAAGTAAAAAATAGTACCATTTTCTTGCCAGAGCTTCCACCACTCATTCCTCAAGCGGCTTTGTTTATTATTCCAGTACGCTCTGAAAGAAAACAGATATTAAGAAGCATGCTTTTCAGCCTACACTCTTGTCGAGTGAAGTAAAAGTTTATGCGCACACATTGCGAACTCTTTCGATAAATCTAAGTCTTGCTGATTCAGTGTTTTGCCTTTTCCCCACGGTGTTTGACCTGCAAAAAACATTTTCTCTTTTTGTGACGGTCATGACTTATCATCAAATCATGCATCATCTCATTATACTCGGCAAGTAAAATGCTGATCTGGAGATTTTTTTCAAAGCTCTTGTTTCGTCTTTTCCGTTAAAAATACTCACTAATAAATGTTTTTTCTTAAGAAATCTTATTGTTATAGCAATGCAGGCATTAAAGGTTTTTAAAAAATTCCCTTCAAGAAACAAGAAAAACGAGAAGAATCTTATCCCAATATTATACAATGGGAAATAATCCAGCTCCAGATTCTCGTAATAATCGTAGTCATTGATAGAGCAATGCTCTACAAGCATTAAAATCCTCGTTAGAAATTTCTCTAGAACTGAATGACTAACATTTTTCACAAAAGTCGAAATTCATTTTAAAATATATAAATCTCAAAACATTATACAAATCATGGTATTTTTTTAACAAATAAAATATTTTTTCTTCTGTCGTAAGCAGGTAAAAACCACGATGAAAGTTATTCCCAATTTAATACGTGACTTCTGATTAGTAAGCAAACGTCACCATTATTAAAATCAAGATTGGGGAAAGCAGACTTACAAAAGCTATTCTAAAGCAATTTTTTGCCATCTTAAGGAATATTTCGATACTTCCTGCCCAATAAAGAACGGTAAGGTATAATTCTTTAGCAGTATCAAACGTATGGTTATATCGTTTGCTACGCTGAATAGATATTTAGACTTGAAGAGCCAGAAAAACTGGCATAGGCGTGCGTACGCAAATAACGGAGGTATGCAACCAATCAGCGTAACGCGTTGTGGTCGGCAGCGTTTATGTAAGACAATAGGTGTCTGGCAAAGCTGTTAGACCAGTTCCTGCTGCTACAATGGCAGCTATCAAAATTTAAGTGACTTTGAAGGTGGTGTTATAGTCGGCAAACGAGAGATGGGACACACCATTTCCGAAGTAGCGATGAAATTTGGATTTTTTTGAAATGGCCATTTCACGAGTGTACCATGAATAACAGGTATCCGGTAAAACATCGATTCTCCGACATTGGTGCGGCCAGAAAAAGACCTTGAAAGAACAGGACCATCGACGAGCGAACTGTTCCAATGTGTCATCACTAATATGGGCTTTCGGAGTCGAAGGCCCACTCGTTTACCGTTGTTGACTGCACTGCACAAAGCTTTACGCCTTGTCTGGGTCTGCTAACATCGCCATTGGACTGTTGATGACTGGACACACGTTGACTGGTCCGACTAGTCTCGTTTCTAATTGTAGTGGACGAATGGACGTGTACGGGTATGGAGACAACCTCATGAATCCATAGACCCTACATGTCAACAGGGGACCGTTCAATCTAATGGAGCTTCTGTGATGGTATGGGGCATGTGCAGTTGGCGTGATATGGGGCCCCTGATACGTCTAAAGACAACTCTGATAGGTAACAGGTACGTAGCCATCCTGTCCGATCACCTACACCCATTCATGTCAATTGTGCATTCCGACAGATTTGGACAATTCCAGCTGGACAATGCGGCACCCCACACGGGTTGAAAGTTGCTACCGAGTTGTTTCAGGAACACTCTTCTGACTTCAGACACTTCCAATGGCCACCTAAAACCCCAGACATGAACTTTATTGAACATATCTACAATGCCTTGCAACGTGCTGTTCAGAAGAGATTTCCACCACCTCGCACTCCTATGAATTTGTTGACTGCCCTGCAGGATTCATGGTGTGAATTGCCTCTAGGATACCTTCAGACATTAATGGAGTCCATGCTACGTCGTGTTGTGGCACTTCTGCGCGCTGGTGGGGGCCCTACACGATATCAGGCAGGTGTAGCAGTTTTTCTAGCTCCTCAGTGTATATTGCAATTATAAAATTTAAAAAAAAAATCTATGCCCTGTCATTGATCTTGCTTCGCAATACTTTTTAAAAATTTGAATTAAAGTAAATTCTGTAACTTGGATTATTTTTTTTATTTCAGAACTTAATATACAAAGAATCACTGTGCTTTCCTGCAAAACTTCTTTCCTGTTAGTTAATAAGGCTATAAGCGATAGCAGTTTTTGCACCAAAACCCAATTCATTTTTACATCCGCTTTGAGGAACTTGAATGACAGAGGTTACAAAATTCCTGTCAGAATTTATTAGGCCATCTTTAGGAATGTCCTTCACGGTTGAAAACGAATGGACGTATGAAAAACGATGTTTACACACAAATTTCTCCGATATTCATGAATGGTTATTTAAGGCTGAATTATATATTTATTACTCTGGCAAAGACCCAACATCATTGCTTGTCTGTCCAGATCATTAGTTCAACTCCTACCATTTATGACAAAGTGTATTCTACTTGAACAATGAACAGCTAACTGTACTGTTGCTCAAATGGCAGTCTTCAAGACATTTAATGTGAGCTATTAGCATATATAAGCATGCATTACACAGTTGGCAACGGTGGGAAAAGAATGGATATGAATACACTCAAGAAAAAATAGTCGAGAATTATACAGATTTAACAATGTTAATCCACGCTTATAACTTTTCCTACTCACAACCCCTTTCCGGGGATGAAAAAAATTTCACAACTGCAATTCCATCAGTAAACTTTCGCCGCGACCCCAAAGTTCAAGAATAAATATTAAAAAAAATAAAGCATTACATAATCATAATTAAAAATAAATTTAAACTAGTTATTTAACGAATTTTAATGAAATCATTGAAGTCAAGCCGATTTCGATTTTTTTTTTTTCTTTTTTCCCCCTCGGAAATGTTGCAGAAACTGAAAGAAGGCCCTCTCTGACTTTTCGCCACCCCCCCCACCCCCATATTTTTTCTAGGCGTCTCCAATTGGAGTCACAAAGCATAATTTAAGAAGCCAAGTATAAACAAGGACAAATTATCAGTGATCTCTACTAAAAGTAGGTTTATAATGCTATTGTGCTTTTAAAAACAACAGTGCTTAATTGCCATTTTTAAAATAATTTTTTTTTTCAGACGGGGAGGAAGATGTGGTGTTATGTTTTAAAAATTGAGTTAAAATATAATTCTCCTTTTCTTAAAAAAATGTTATCAGCCCTATGGAGTCTAGTAAAAGAAGATTTAGTAGAATCAGTACACTGAGCATCATATGGCCAGAAGACCAAATGAGATACCAGTTTATAAAGAAGGAGCTAATAATATCTCTATATTCACGATAAAATATGTACCTCCATTGGAAATTTTTCAGGCAAAATAAACCCACATTCAAGTTAATAAGGAATTGAGCAGGTAAATCTATTACATGAGATCATACGAATAACACTGCTTCCTAAAATGCAAATTGAGTCTATCGATTTTAATTGCTAAATTCACCACGGGTATAATCATATTTCATATTATAAGGACAGAAATACTTTCAGAAAAAACCAAAATCCAAAAATAGAATAATTTTAATGTAATGCATTTACAGTACGGATTTTAAAGAATAAGTAGTTTAAGCTACCCTAAAAAAGAAGACGAAAAAATTTTCATTAACTACAGCTTAAACGAGCTCGTTGAGCTATTGGTATCTTCCGTTCCCGGGCAACAGAGATTACGGAGTGGAATTGATTATTGGAATTGTTTCAATCAATTAGATCAACGGAATCTTCTCACCAATTAGATTTAATTAGAATATAGAATAGATATTTTAAAGGTTGCCTGATTTAGAAAGGAAGAAATTTCATTAATTTATTGCTCCGAGGAATATTTTGTCGTTCTTTTAGAGTCTTGGGGACGATTTAAAAAGGTTTAGGTAATACGGAGAAGGGTACGATCGAAGCCAGACATCTGCAGAACATTTGAATGGAAAGGTTTTATTTTTTAAATTGGAGAACTACATGAAAATGAGGAAGGATTCACTGCACGGTACCAGAAAGGAGTTTGGTTGTATATTGTGATTTAAGGGTGACGTTTAGAGGAAAAAAGGGGACTAACTATGAATTCGTGAAAATGACCGCGTCGTGCACAAATCAGCATGTTTTTTTTGACTTAAAAACTTCGGAATAAAACTAGATGACTGAGTTGTTAAGTCACAGAACAACAAATTTTGATAGTTGAGCTCAGAGTTGTAACCCTTCTGGTGCCAAACAACGATATATCGGCGTTCGCAACACTTGCGAAAAGTGCCTACGACGATATACCCTTGCGTATGCGATGGCGCCCTACTATTATCGTTGCGAGAGAACTCTATCTCAAAATAAATTTATAAAAAGGTTATAAACGGTTTTATTAATATATTCGATTTATTAAAATGTTAATCGCCACAATACAAAAAAAAAACGTTTCGACCTGTTGGGTCATGGGTGCATGCGCAGATTTCAAATGCAGCATGCGCGATTCATACGGCCCGAACTAATATATTACCTGTGAGACACACTTCTTCACGTGGCGATTAACGTGTTAATACTATTCGATTAATATTAATAAAATTCGATAAATATTATAAGTTAATATTCGATTTTTTATAATGTTTTATATCTGTTATTCGTACGATTTTCAACAAATATTCAAATACAATTGGCATCAAATTATTCTCCCTTTATTTCGTAATATGCTCCTTTTTGAAATTTGTACACATCATTCCTATTTTGTTTTTTATGAGCTTTTCCCCAAACCTTGGCAAATTCGTCAAATTTAGAACGTCCAGCATTCTTCGCATTAGGTACGATACTTTCGGTCGATATTAAAAGGGTTAACAATATAAACTCTCCGTTAGTCGCAATATCTAATAGATACGCATGCATGCATCTATTAGTTATTTTTAAAGCATTAAAATTTGAATTTTTCTTACAGAATAATCATTATAGTTATAAAGGTAAAATTATTAAAACCGAATAAACATGCCGTATAATAAATTTTATATCCGTGACATACAATGCGGCAATTTAAGGATGAAAATGATTGCAACTAACGGAGAAAAGATGCTATAAGGTAGAGAAAATAAATAGGATCATTTATTTGTTTTTCTTTTGGATAAAAATTAACTTAGCCTTTCCTCTTACACTCCCCAAGAAATCCAGCTAAAAATTTAGCCATTAATTTTTACAACTGATAAAATAAATATAACATCTTCTGCACCAGACTTAACAAACACGCTATTTTTAACATTTTTAAGGGCTACAAAAACAAGCCATTTAACAATAGACCATTTATTCCCCTGTTACAAATTACAAAACAATTGATTAAATTATCCATTTACCTTGTGAAGGTTAATGAAAAGAAACGCATCAAGATCTGCAGCACCGAACATCCAGAATAAATTACAGAGCTTATTTGTATATCCGTGAATGAAATAAGAAAGGACAAAAATAAGCCGGAACGAGTGTCCAGAATGAAAATAGCTGCGAGTAAGCACTTCCTCGTTGAAATGCTGAGTGAAGAAAAATAAATCTTTCATTCACAGTCTGAAACATGGAGAAGCATTTTCAGAGGATAACCTATCAGGAGCAGTTCGGAACGATGACACACGTGGGGCTTCACTTACAAACGAATACATGTTCATGAGAATAATACTTTTTGGGGCGAAGATAAACGTGTAAGGTTGCCATAATTGCCAAGCATTGATACGGGACGTTTAAGTGCTAAATTAATAAAACATGAAACAAGTGGGTATGAAATGCTTTATTGTACTCTGATAAAAAATCAATAAAGTTTAAGCAATCTAATAAAATCAACACGTAGAATAATAAAAGAGATGCAAGGCTAATCATTTTTAGCCCAGTCATATTTTAACCCCCTAAGTGTTACAGCCGTATTTTTCAGTTTTTCATGTTCAGTTTAAAAGCAGATAATTCATATTTATGTATATAATTTCTTAAACTACCATGGAAAAAATATTCTTAAGATTTCACAGAATTGATTAAATACAATAAAGATCCAATTCTTCACTTTAAAAGCTGATACTTTAGATATTAAAGCAATTAGATGAAAATAATTGGACGATCAGAGGGTTCACGCAGAGTTTGGGAGAAAACGGGACAAATAGTAACACGGGACTGAGTCGGGGCCGCCACGGGTTTTCTCTCTCTAGGAGGCCCTGACTACTGAAATAAAGTGACAGTCCCGTATATACGGGACGTATTGCAACCCTATATATGTGGAGCTTATCTTCAAACGAATACTTCTGTTTATGGGAATAAAACTTTTTGGAACAGAAACCATTCGAAACAGCAATGCTAAAAATTGCCCAGCTTAGAATAATAGGGCAATGTTAATAGTGAGTGACATAACTGGAAAGACTACCATTTATAATGAGTAGAACATTCAAAGGGTTGATTTTGAGACGCTGAGAAATTTCCCAAGGGAAGCTGTCGGAGCTAGTCAGCGTGCTCGATAATAAAACTGTGTAAATGAACTTGGTCTATCATCTAGCGTAGTATGTGATAGAGCTGAAATTCCCACAGAACCATCATATTTCAGGTTCAGTTTAGCTATATCAACGTCCCGTTTTGAGGCAACACGAGGGCTATTTTGGGACAGACGTCGCAATTTTGAACTATGCTCAGATCACAAGGACGACACATGAGCCGGCACTCCCTTTACAAACATGTAAGCAGGGTGGCCATCATTTTTGCTATTTCAATTTCCCTGACTTTTCCCTGACATTTCCAGGTTTTATGAAAAATTTCCCTGACTTTTTTCGGAGGTACCCCATCAACCATAGAAACAAATCACCTGCACATTGGCCATACTAAGTATTCATTCAAGTCAGTATGGTTTGAATAAAAAAGCAAAATGTTTAAAAAAAGAACATTTATTTAAAACTTTAAATAACTAATACATGTTTACAATGAACAATTCTACTGTACCGAATTTTCCAGGTTTTTCTGATTAAAAATAAAAACTTAAAAAATCTTTAGGACGATTAAAATCTCAATAAAAATATACGTTGCAAAATAAAACATAAAAAGGCAGAGAAGAAAAATGTAAGAAAACGATTTTTGACTGATGTTTATAAATTAAAACACAGAAGCATAATATTCTGTCACTCGAATGGAATCGAATAGTTTGCAAAAGGAAAAAAGCAACTTTTTATTCCAACCAACTTCCTTCAATACAGCTCAAAATGGACAATATATAAAGAGAAATAAATAAAATAAAACATCAAAGACAAAAAAGAAAAAAAAAATTGTGAAAATGGGGGAAAACCTGAATTTACTATTTAAAATTAAATAAATAAAAATCAAATTTGAATTTTTTTTTAAAATTACTGTGGCGTCAGCTCACCTCTTGTGCTAATCCGTCACTTTGCTAAATTTGATCTCATATGTCAAAGATCTGGGCGCGAGTAAAGAACGAAAGAAAAAAAACCTGAACATGCATACATAATACTAAAAAAAATTGTTCTTTTATATGTATGGGTAACGGCTGTCCCATACTTTGAAGATCCCATAATTTATCAAAATGATCAGTAATCATAATGTTTCCCAACATGAGAGAAAAAAATATACACATAATAAACAAACAAAAAAAATTGCTGAAAGAAAATATTAGCACTAATTTCAAGTACTTCATAATTCAATGAAAAGATCTCCAGAAATGGAAAAACAAACTAATTCTGTTATAACTCCTATTTGATATTAAATCATCATAAAAGCAGGCAGTGATGCTAACTTGTAGACAGATAAAGAGAAATTTACGATCTCGTAAGCTATCTGAATCTCTTGGACATATAGCCACATCCCGGTTCTTCTTCCACATCTGAGTGTGATTATACTATAGATTTTCATAACAAGAAGTATCATCTAATTTAACTACCAAAAGGAACGCGATTCTGTTCATATAGACCAGTCAACGAAGGTACAAAATGGGGGTGAAAAAACATTAACTCATATAGTTTTGAAAATTGCTACACATGTTTTTGAGGGGCTTATTATGAACATACTGAAAGTCCCCGTTCCTGGAGGGTGAGTTCGCGGCGCCATCTTGGATTTCATCCCTCCTTTTTTTAGTTTCCCATGAATATCTCGAAAAATATTCAGTTTTCAAATTACAATTGATTAAACAAATTAAAGAGCATAAAATTCCCTACAAACTATACTTTTATTTTTCTTCCAGCTTTAATTGTTTCCCAGATAATGGGTCTCAAATTTGCCGCCATCTTTGATTTCATCTCCCTTTTTTTAGTTTCTCTTGAATATCTCAAAATCTATTCAATTTTCAAATTACATGTAATCAGCAAATTAGAGAGCGTAAAATTCCCTACAAACACATGCTTTTATTTTTGTTTTAGCCTTAATAGTTTCCGAGATAATGGATTTAAAAATTTGCCATCAACTTGGATTTTATCCCCCTTTTTTTAGTTTTTAATATTTCGAAAACTATTTGATTTTCAAATTGCATTAAATACAACAATTTAATGATCGTTAAATTCCCAACCAATGCATGCTTTTATTTATTTTCTAGCTTTAATAGTTTCAGTGATATTTAAGAAAAACTGAAAGGTGGGGGATAAAATCCAAGGTGGTTGCAAATTTTGAAATCCATTACCTCGAAAACTATTAAAGCTAAAACAAAAATAAAAGCATGCGTTTGTAGGGAATTTTGCGTTCTTTAATTTGCTGACTACATGTTATTTAAAAACTGAATAGATTTTGAGATATTCAAGAGAAACTAAAACAGGGAGATGAAATCCAAGATGGCGACAACTTTTGAGATCCATTATCTGCGAAACTATTAAAGCTGGCAGAAAAATAACAGTATATATTTAAAAGGAATTTCACGCTTTTTAATCTGTTGAATCAATTAAGATTTGAAAATTGAATACCTTTCGAGTTATTTAGTTTAGAAAAACTAAAAAAGAGGGAATGAAATCCAAGATAGTGGCAACCTTTGAGACCCATTATCTGGAAAACAATAAAAGCTGGAAGAAAAATATAAGCATTTATTTGTAGGGAATTTTACGCTCTTTAATTTGTTAAATCAATAGTAGTTTGAAAACTCAATAGTTTTCGAGAAATTCTGGAAAAACTAAAAAAGGGGGATGAAATGAACACGAATGGCATTCGTTTTTGACTGTCAGCAAATGACTGATTTTCATTGGTTGCCAACGGTGTTTCAATCTATTTATAAAAAAAGATCAGCGAATTGTCGCCTGCAATAAGAATTATCAAAATAAAAAAATTCCAGGTTTAGAATAAATTTCCCTGACTTTTCCCTGTTTTTTCCCGGTCTCCCGAAATTCCCTGACTATTCCCGGTTTTCCGGTCGGATGGCCACCCTGGTAAGCCACACCAGCGGGAGGAAGTTCGACCCTCGACGTCAGACCAGGTCCACATACACGGCGGATCTTTGGGTTTCGAACGTGGAACACTTTGGTCATAAGCTGAGACCTTACTATCAAGCCATCACGGCCCATTACTTGTTAAGAAATCATTTAGGTTCTGAACGTTTTCATGCTAAATCTTTACAGGACAATAAGCAGAAAAGAGGGTACATTTCTTGGATATACCAAGGGGAAGTCCGTTTTTCTTTAATCTATATGCCCAAAAGTATCCGGACACTTTCAGATTTTCACATTTTTAAAAATTTCTCCGGAAAAGTTTAACTGACGGCCTTTAAACTTCGACCATAAGAAGAATAGACTGTAACTCATATTTTACATTGAAGAAGCATTTAAAGCCAGATATATAGGGTACTTATATAAATAATTCAGCTCAGGATCATTAGTATTCAGAAAGATATCGGCATTACAACGAGCAGAATTTTAGCTCCTGTCGAAGAGAAGCTAAAAGATGAGGGGTTGTACACAAATTGATATTTTTAAAACTTACTTTGAATAGTTATATTGAATTGTATAGTGGTTAGAATTTGCTGAATACACATGAACACTTGTAATATTCGTAACGAAGAAAAAAAAATATATTTTAGAATTATTACAATATTTTAAGAAAAGAAATTAATTAGATAAAAAAAATCGCTTGGCCATAAAAGAAATATATTTAAAAATATCGTTTGGCCGTAAAATTTTAACTTGTTAATAATCATGTAAATAATACAATTAAAGTAATAAAATTTTTGTTATTTATAGTGCCTAATTAGGTGGAATTTAAGTTATGCACGTAACTGATAAGTGTTCATGGGTATTCAGCAAATTCTAACCACTATACAATTCAATATAACTATTCGAAGATATATATTTAAAAAATATTAATTTGTGTACAACCCCTCATCATTTACCTTCTCTTCGATAGGAGCTAAAATTTTGCTCGTTGTAATGCCGATATCTTTCTGAATACTAATGATATTGAACTGAATTATTTATAGAAGTTGCCCTATATGTCTGGCTTTAAAGTTGTGAAAGAAAAATTACGCTATGTTTCGAGCATGCGCAGTAAAACATTATTTTCTAAAAATGCTCATATTTCCTGTAATATTCAAAAATTGTTTTCTAAATTTTTACAAAATGCTTCTCTAACATATTCTCATTTTTTCTGTAAGTTTCGTATAATATAACAGAAAACTCTGCATGTTATAAGCAAAAACAGTCGTAAAATTTGGGATTTTTTAAGAAAACCTTTATATCTTCCCAAACATTTGTGCTGAGTTTACGGAAATTCCTGTAAATATTATGCACATTAAATATAACCATTTCTGAAAGTTTCATCTTGTTATCAGTATTCTGTGAAACGGGGTGGGCGGAAAAGTTTGTCTTCATCAGTTTGTAGACAGTCCCCTAATTGCCCTCAGGACCGAATCTTCAATGAAATCTATGAGTTACAGTCTATTCTTCTTATGGTCGAAGTTTAAAGGCAGTCAGTTAAACCTTTCCAGAGAAATTCTAAAAAATGTGAAAATCTGAAAGTGTCCGGATACTTTTGGGCATATAGTGTATTTAAAATAATTTTATGAAAAAAAACCTTAACAGAGTCCGACAGCCTCAACCACTCGACCAATTTCGACCACTTGAAAGGTTATGACGTCTAGATATGTTATCAAGGGTCGCCGGCCCGCCCCCCCCCCCCCCATTTTCGAACGAAATCGAAAAACCACTTCTCCTCCGTACATTGTCTATGGTAAACCTTCCTTGTAGAAAACCCTTGACCACTCGACGGAGTTCCACAATTTTTTTTCATTTGAAAGGTTATGATGTCTAGATATGTCATTAAGGGTCGCCTGCCCGCTACCACCCCCATTTTGAAACGAAATCAAAAAAAGATTTTTCCACCAAACATTCTCCATATGTTTTTTTGAAATTTCGTTCGAAAATGGGGTGGTGGTGGGGTCCAACGACTCTTGATGGCATATCTGGACGTCATAACCTTTCAATTGTAAAAACAATTGCCGAAATGCGTCGAGTGGTTGGGGCTGGCGAACTGTCTGAAAGTTTTACCATATTAAACATATAGAGAATGTATGGTGGAGAGATGTTTTTTCGATTTCGTTCGAAAATGGAGGGTGATGGGGGACAGAAGACCCTTGATGACGTATCTAGACGTCATAAGCTATTATATGAAATAAAAATTATCGAAATCGTGGAGTGGTTGGAGCTGGCGAACTGTCTGAAAGTTTTACCATATTATTTTAAATATATAGATCCCAACAGTTCCATCAAAATGGCGTATCAAATATATTGTAAAATACCTATTTGTAGGTAATGGAAACTGTTTATTTACCGGGTGTCTCAAAAATGACTGATGGATTTTGAAAATCAATACAAGAAAAATGAAACCATTGAAATGTATCGTTTGCGGCCCTTACGCTTGGGAAACCAGGGAATTTTATCCCACCAATTTTCATATTACCATGTCCGGCAACAGGTGGCGCTGCAGGTATTCGAGAACTGCAGAGAAATTGAATCCGTGACATCCTCAATCGGTATTTTGCCACGCAATCTGTTTGTGAGTGCTTGTTGAAGAGTATAACTATTGAAAATGGTTTTATCCTTGGAACAGCGGATATTTCTTGTTCTGGAGCCGCCTGAAACACAGTTGTGTTCAAACGAGGCGCAGTTTGCAAAGGAAATTTGAAATAAGAAGAGGCCCGTCAAACAATGCGATAAAGACTCTGTTCGAAAAATTCGAACGAACGGGGAACGTCCATGATGACCGCATTTGGAAATGTCGGCCGGCCACGCAGTGCCGTTACAGAGTGGAATGCTGATGCCGTACAGCAGGTCATCCTACAGCAGGCCCGGACATCCGTTCGCCGTGTTGCATCTCGTGCTGCACTCCGAAGAATGACCACGCACCGTATTATGCGCCACAACCTTCACATGTTCCCCTACAAGATCTAAACGCGCCAACCCCTGAGTGTAAATGCCATTGATGCACAATATGATTTCGCGAACTCTATGCTGCAGCTTATGGTTTAGGATGATATCGATGTTGAAAACATATGGTACTCGGACGAGGCATATTTTAACTTCTATGGCTTTGTCAACAAGCAGAACTGGCGCATTTGGGGAACCGAAAACGCACATGTTACTGTACCTTCATCTCTGTATTCCCCAAAAGCAATGGTCTGGGCCGCAATTTCCTTCAAAGGAATAATTGGCCCATTTTTTCGAGAGCAAAGGATAAATGCTGCAAAATACCTTGGGATTGTGGATGAATTTGTGTCGATTCATTATGCTTTGGACGACCACTGGAAAGCCTCCTGGTTCATGCAAGATGGCGCTCGTCCACATCGAACACCTGCAGTATTTGATTTCCTGAGCGAACAGTTCAATGATCATGTTATTGCCTTGGATTACGACAAGCATACAGGAAGTGGCATGGCCTCCTTATTCGCCAGACTTGACGCCATGTGACTTTTTTCTTTTGGGGTGCCTGAAAGACCTGGTTTACCGCCAAACTCCACAAACAATTGCGGAACTCAAACAACACATCAGTACAGCATGTGAGACAATTCCAAGTGACAAGTTTGTACGGGTGTCTGGACAGTTTTTACTCGAGAGTGCGCCACGTTGTTGCTATAAATGGTGGTTATTTTGAAAATATCGTTGTTTAATTTTTTGAAACAGTCCTTGCAACATTTTCATACCGGCTTTTATTTTAGATATTATTCAGCGTCACCTGTTGCCGGAAATGGTAACTAAATATGCAAATTGGTGGGATAAAATTCCCTGGTTTCCCAAGCGTAAGGCCGCAAACGATACATTTCTATCGCGTTTCGTTTTTCTTTTATTGATTTTCAAAATCCATCAGTCATTTTTGGGACACCCGGTAAGTCGATATAATTCTGTATTTATGGATCTGAAGACTTTCATGCCGAAATTCGTTAAAAAGTTATACAAAGATTTTACATTTTAAAAGAATCTGTTGCCAACAAAGAATATGAAATCTACTATGGTTTTATGGTCTGTTCCACTGATCTTCATACAGTATATAAAACTGAAAAAAGTAGTGGCTGAGTGCCTCGAAGCAGCAAGTGCTGAGCAAAGTGGGTGCTGGCCGCGAATTATTAATCTCTTTCACTCAGCTGCTGTTTCTGGCATTCAAATCTATGATAAAACGTCGGTTGTTTTTCAACTAATTCCTTTTCTTTGCAATATTTTTTCTCACAGTTCAGAAGAAATCAAGATGTCTTTCATCTGAATTATTTTCTGTAATTCTGTTGATAAAAATTTACAGAACTGACGACTTTCGATATTGATCTACACATTTAAATTTCTTAAAAGTTCCAAAACTAGACAGTTTGAAAAGAATGCATCATTTATTCCATCATAAATAGTCATTAAATAAACCAGCATATTTTAGAAAATATCTGTGGTACGACTTTCTGCTAGTCTGAAAATGAGTCCTCAATATAAAGATCCCCCTCATACAACAACCAACAAACCATTCTCCTTTAATTCATCATTTAATTTATTACTATGTTATATGACATGTGAACACGACGTTCTTTCGTGACGGTTCAGTCACGATTATCACACCAAAAGTGTAAATTACCTCGACTGTAGACGCACAATTGTCCACCAAACATCTATGCTCTTCGTAACAGTTAGGTTCAAAGAATAACGCATAAATACCGGCTGTGAGTTTAAAATCAACGTTAATACAATTGCCTATTGACGGGTGTGGCAAAAATTGCCTTAATGCGAAACTTCACCACAGCGATGCTAATTTTAATTCAAGTTGACGGTAATTTCTATTTTTATCACAGTCAGATTTATTGATTTTCTCTAACTGAAGTAAAGAGGCGAAATTTTTTCTCGTGTTAAATTACAAGAATGGGGACGACATTTTAGTCTCATACTTTGACTAAATTAGGCTTAAAGGTCCAGTAAAAACAAAATCGTGAATTATATACTTAGTTAAATAGGTCCTTTAATAACTTCTTCCGCGCAAGAAGTCGCGCATGAATTAATTTGCCCTCGTCAGTTTTTCAAGGAAGTTCACAATTTAACTCGCATACGACGGGATTTCTTGAATGCACCCATTCTTCTTGTCTTTTTCTTTCACTTTAGTATACAAAGAATAAAAATAAATATAAAAATAATAATCCTCTTCATCCAGAAAGAGTATTTGCTTTGTAAGAACAAATTATCTATTGCGTAGATTGCGAATTAGACGGTACTATCTATTTAGAATACAGTGACAAAACACGTTGAAGTCGTTCATTGATAAAATAAACAGGAAAGAGCGAAATATTTTTTATTTTGTGAAGTTTAATACTTCACAGAGCAAACTTGAATTGATCACAACAAAACTACACTATTTTTAGTCATGTTAACTTTGAGTTTCTTTTAAAAAAATATTCGACAAATTATACAGTGAAGTAATTGGTTACATAGGCTAATTGTAAAAGCTCCAGTTTGGACTATGCTGCCCTGCTACGAATACACTGGTACTGGAATACCTAACTACACACTGAATTGAATAAATGAAATTTTGTGACTTCCTTAATACCCAGGCAACGCAGTCGCAAAGCAAAAATTATATACTATTACATAGAATTTCCAGTGAAACTGTGTCTTTTGAAGTTATTATCTTTCTTCGCCCTTTCTGAGTTGAGTACTGGTATCCAGTAGAATTTGCACCAACTCCCAATTGGATTTTCTTTAAAAAAAATTAATAAAGCATTTAAATATTAAGAGTTACAAGAAATTGTCCTAATCTTGTGTTTAGGCACATTACATAGTGGGTTTTTTTTCTTGTAAAATAGTAAAATAATTCTTTAATAATTGCTTTTCTTCCCTTCTGATTATCGCGAAAGCTTCAGCAGTTTATTTGCATTAATTAATCAGGCATTACTGGGAATAATGCTACGAAATTAAGTTTTTCTCATATCGTTAACATTCATCAGGAATCCTAAAGCGAGGTTTCACAGAACCTTTTGCCATTCACAAGCATAGACGGGACCATTTTGCTACCATATATTTAAACCAGCGGGAGTGGCCTCTCCGAAACTTTTTCGCATACGACTAGTAATGTGGGGTGGGTAAACACACAGTGCGTAGGTAAATATTTTTGGGGTATTTACCCAAGGACTGATTATTTTCAGAAAAAATTATGAATGGTGATTTACAATGAAACATGTAAAATTTATGAATTTCCAAAAACTTAATATTTTGCAAAAAAAAAATTCCGGCGCACTGAGGTACCACAACTTTATTTAACGTTTTTGAGTACGAAATCTTACTACAGATATCAAACAAGATTTCGCCTAATCACAGGCGTCCATCTGGAGAATGTCAGAACGAAGTTTCGCTTTAGGGGGTTGCCATAATTTCCGAAGCGCGTGTTTGCGGCTCGCTACATTTTCCTTCATAGACCGCCATGGTCAAAGGCCAATCATACTAACTTCAGTAAAATAAGCGAAACGCTCGCCAACACACAGTCGCAATGTGCATTTTGAACCCAATATGGAATTTGAACACTTTTTTTAACGGATTGAAACGAAAATTGGACACAGATCTACAATTAAGGTTAGAAGGCCACATACCAAATTTCATATCTCGAAGTCATTATCTTAACGAGTTATTGTGCTCACAAGTTTGCGATTATACAGACCGACAGACAGTCAACCCTTCGACGGATTTGGCCCAACATTTTATACGGACCTACATTCATGATGATAAAACTGCGTACCAAATTTTATCCATCTAGCGATTCAAGTTTTTGAGTTATACTGTTCACATGAAAGTGGACAGACAGACTTCCCGTAGACGGATTTTGCCCAAAATTTGATATAAACCTACAAATGACGTGTCAAGATCACATACCAAATTTCATCCCCGTAGTACTAATAGTTTTCGAGTTATCGTGTTCACAGACAGGCATAATTCCAAAATTGTGTTTATCGGACTCAGGGAAGTCTAAAACGTGGGGATTCGTCAAAATCTCGAGTTCGAATTTTTTGACGATTACAATACTTTCTCTTTGTATAACTTCGTATACGAGAAAGTAAAAAACAGTTAATGTTAAACTAAAATAAAGGATTAAATCATCGGCTTGAAAATATTTTGAGCTATATCAATGAAAAAAGTTGTAATTCATACAAATAAATTGAAACAAATCAATGAAACAGAAGATCATAAATTATTCTTTACTTTAAAGCATTATAGATGCTGGAAAATACGTACGTAATTAAAAAAATAAATACACACGAGCACAAAAATCTATTGCCAACTACAAAACAATCTTCGCAATCTTGCAAAATATTCTTTATATTTCTGCTGAGTTCGAATTTTCCCCGCTATTTGACCGCTCGTGTTTCAGTTACTTACTTTAAACATAGCCTCCCTGGCGTGAGAACCAGTGAAGAGTGAAAACTCCTCCAGACAATTTTGTTTCCCCCCGACTGCCATTCAATTTAATAGTTCCCAAACGCCATCACGCGTACCCCCCACCCTTCGGCTTTGTTGTGGGTCCTTGAAAATCACTAATGGTGGGAAAATGAATCGCATCTTGCATGTTTTGTGTTTGACGTTGGCTACATAAAAATAAGATTAAAAGATATCGTAAATGTTTCAATGCAGTGGCGAATCCAGGGGGGTGCTATGGAACAGCAGCCTCCCCCACAGCTAAACCAGAATTCTAGATTTTATTTAAAATCACTACAGCTGTTTGTTCTTTATCTCTCTTTAAAAAAAAATGTGACAGGCTCGAAAATTTTCCCACTTTTGTAGTTATTCCACTCGTACTTATATAGCGTTGACGTGGTCGAAAATACTTTTTGGCTAGTTATTTCATTGTGTTTCTTATTAAATTATCGAAAGTATTGTTGTTATCTTTATGATTCTTATTGTCAGCTGAGTAGGTCTGTAAAGTGTTTTAGTTTACATAAGCCATGAGGTCTGACATTCGTCACGACGACACAAAATTTTTTATGACCTCAGCCTCCCCCAGACACAAATCCTGGATTCGTCAGTGGATAAGAATCTCGTATAACAAGCTGATTAACTATCATAAAAAATTTGTCAAATAAAATAATGTATATTACTGATAATAATAAAGGTAAAACTTGTTAAAAATTTATCATAACCAACATTTAGTATACACTATACTTTCTTCTGGTCAGTATTTATTATAATATACTCTTCTTATTAACCAATTTCCAGTACATTCACTAAGATAGCGTTACACAATTAATATGGTGTTCTACTCGTATCATTCAAAAGATGTCCATAATGTTACCCATATAACAAACCATAATATGCTGAAAACCTTAATAATAAAATAATGTATAAGATGAACTTTTCATTTGATACTTAACATAGAAATGTTGCATACTCATAAAGATATAACGTATTAAGCATAATAATGTAGGACAAAAGACGAACTTTTCACTGAATACTTATTCAAAATACTGCATATTTTAACTTCTTAACTTGCAAATTAATTAAAGTTATAAATGTATTACTTCTCACTTTTCAGGAAATTAAAAGTTCACTAAAGAATTTGTTTATTCCTTATAAGGTCCTACGTTTTCAGAAGACAATAATTCATAAACTCGGTTCCGTCTGGTTTTGATTTATAGTTGCATTTGAAAACACGACCTTCGTTTATCCGGTATAGGTGTGCGTAGCATGTCACGTAGTGTCATGTTCGTGCCCCCCCCCCCCCTTTCACACGAACGAAAGCATCTTCACTCCGAAAAATGACAATGAGTTTGCTCTTGCATTACTTTGTTTACTTCCAGCATCCATCAAGTTCAAAGACTTCCAATGCCAAAAATTACACCTAGATTCTTAAATAACACTAGACACCAATAGCTTCGAGAGAATGAAACGCCGGAAATGACGGAGGGAAAAAAAAGTTTATGGGAACTTTATAAAAACAAAAATCAGATATCTCGTTTACTATTCTTTTCTTCCCACTATACGCTATTGTTTGATAACAAGATGATTTATTAACTTCGCGTAGTGTTTGAACTTCCGACTGCTAACTTCTGTCACGGAACTAAGACAACAACAATAAATTTAAGATATAGTGGTGTTACAAATAATTCCATCCTTTTTTTTTAACCGCGAGATAGCGCCGTAAACAACATCAAAAACGTATTAAGAAGGCTACAAAAGAAAACACCTACGTATAAATGCGTATGAAAGGGAGAGAAACTTATTTCTTCCTCTTAAACTGTCATAAAAGAATTCAGTTTTGAGGCATTTTAGAATTGGTTTTGAAGTTTGGGGAGAGAGAGACTTTCTTTAGTTTGCGATAAAGGATTTTAAATTCATGTTCACAGGATTTCATCCTTTTAAATTATTTTCTTTTGGAAAAGCACGGGCACACTTTTAAATGTGAAGCGTAGACAACATCAAAAACATATTAATGCTACAAAAGAAAACACCTACCTACATATGCGTATGAAAGAGAGAAATTATTTCTTTTCTTAAACTGACATAAAATAATTCAGTTTTCAGGTATTTTAGATTTAGATTTGAAGTTTGGGGAAAGAGGTACTTTTGAGTTTGTAATAAAGGATTTCAATTTAGGTAACAACTTTTTATATTTTTTTGGAAAAGTATGGGCACACTTTTAAATATGAAGCAAAAGAAAACTAGATAATTTTTGCCATATCAAATTTCATCTAAGTGTTGTTGTTAGAACAAAAACAGGGGTGTTTGGAATCGCAAAATTAAATAGACCTAAGTTATAAAAAATGTTGCATGACTAGTTTTTCTAAAACAACGATTATATATTAATTGTACAGGCTTTAAAAATCGGAGTTAGTTAAATCAACGACAAGATAAGTTTAAAACTCAATAAGATTTTATTTCATTTGATATTAGTTAATGGAAACTTGTAGCGATAATTCTTTTCTAAATACATACTTTTATTCTTTTGTTGATACACAGAAATCTAGAAATAATTTGTAAACAACAACGAGTTTCGATATTTACAATATTTCGACAAGCTTATCTATCATTTTCTTTGTCTTTTATGAATAAATCATTTTCTGGATGGTTTATTTGTCACTACGGCATGTTTATCAAATTAATTTTTAAAAATTTATAAATCATAAAAAACCCATCATAATTAAATTCAGTTTAATTAAAAGTTAAGCAAAAATGCAGACAAAAACTGAGGTATCACGGTAAATACGACTATAAAAAAAACCAAATCTTTACACGTATTATATATATATATATATAAAGAGTTATTTGAAAATAACTCTCTAACATTTCTTTTTCTGTCATCGCGTTTTAAAGGTCATTCGATATCTTATTAAATATAGGACTTGGTCTTGTTTCACAATTTTTACAAGATAAATAACCTTCGATGGAATTAAGTGCTGTAATATTTTCGACATCGTCTTTTAACACATTGCGTGTGCCTGTCATTCATACATGAATGACATTAGTCATTTCTCGGGGGCCAAGGCAATCCTATATTTATGAGAGGTATTTTGCTTTAGTCCCAAGGGAAATTCTAATAAAATTCTCTTGGCATGCTCATAAAATGTGTTCAGTTAATTAATAACAAAACATACGACATCACAGCGTTATAGTCAAAGCTGAATATAATTTTATACCTGTTCAAAATCTGTTTCAAATAATACCTTCATCACTACTTTTACAATAAAAAAATAATAATAACAAAAGATTATCAAATACAAAGCCAAACCGTATGATTCTGTAATTAAAAATAGATAATCAACTTTTCAAATTTGAGTTCTAGCTTTGTAAGAAAAACATAAAGCCTAAAATGCCTGCAAAATGTCGAGTGCTGAAAATATGGTTAACACAAATGATGCAGACGGACGAAACTGGATTTTTAGCAAACTATTCTACGATAAGGATTTCCGTGAAATCAAAATTGTCGTATCAAGTACTGGAAAGGCCTAGTTATGATCAATTACAATAAATAAAATATTAGTAACTGATTGTCTTAATAATGGGTTGGGTTTTATGGCGCAAAAGCCATTTTCGGCAATGCTGCGCCAAGTCTTAATAATGGAATAACTACTCTATTAAATAGAAAGCATTTTTTTGCTTTTATTCACGTCAATAATTAACTACATGATGAGAGGTAAAAAAGTAATGAGATTCTCTTACTACAAACGCAAATATTAGAAATGAAGTATGTAAAGGCGATTAATCCTGACTCGAAAGAAGTAACTACTGATTTTCAGCCAAATAATTCACATCTTTTGTTTTTAAAAGATTCACCAAGTATGGCCAGTACAACTGTGTGCACAGCACTGTGGTTTCTCTTTACAGCTGTGCTAGATGTACAAAAGATATTTATATTTTACACACATTTTATATTCACTGCACAATAAATCTTTAAATATGTAAAGGCGACTGATGTGTGTGATTGTTTCTACTTCATACTGAGAAAATGTGCTAACGCATAGTGTATCGAGTGAGCATCTAAAAATCAAACATAAGCAAATGCTGGTTGGTTGCGATTTCATAACTGTGTCCAATCAAATATCCTTGGTATATCATTGTCATAACTTGTTCCATTCAAATGTTTGTGTCAATAACCATTAATTTAAACATATATGACTCAGAAATTGACTTTTTAGACATGCGCTTTTTTTATTGTATGTCAAAATTATTCAAATTGGAAATTTAAAAGAGAAAATTAATGTGAAATGGCAACTTTATTTTTTAATACATTTAACAGTAGCTCTTGTGAACTGTGAGTGAGTGAAGCTTCTTTTGCAAAGTGTATAAGTATTGAAGCATAAAACTTCACAGTCTGAAAGATAAAGAACATAAATATGGCATTAAAATTTATCATTTGCTTGTTAAAAGCGCGATTCTGTCAAGATAAATTTTCCATTAAAAAATGAAGGTTAACGGTCGCAGGAAATGCAGTACAATAAAATGACAAGTTCTTGCTCTTCCACTTCTCGAAATAAAACAAACGACAGACACATTATTATCAGGAAATTTATAACTGCAGTCTAAAATAAATCTTTCTTGGGGGGGGGGGGGCAAATCTTAAAGAATAAAGTAAATGAACGTTTTAGCTTATTCCGAAATTTCAACATTTTTCAATTTAAGGTCACAGATCAAAAGCATATTAAGACTAGTTCATGTCTTAAAAATTTTTTATACAGTTGTCCATCAGTAATTGGATATCTAAGCGAAGAGTAAGTTATAAGACAATTAATAGAAAGTTCTAAACTAAGATAAACTAATAGAAAATGAAATTAGCTTATTTTGCACGTTTATATGGGCTTCCACTAATCATACAAGGAACTGGCAATAAAAGTAACATTTGAATTTACCACACTTAAAAGATTTGTTGAATTCGATTAATGGTTTCTCAACTTTTAATTATTTTTTAAATATATCACAAGTCTTCAGTCCAGAATCATTCATTAAGGTTGTAATTAATCCCACAAGCATATTACATCAGTAATATGAGTTTCAATCGTGTTATCATCCGCTCCTCGGAGAACTCGTAATTAGTCCGTTGAGTTTCTCAACCGAATTTGCTGTTTTTATGAGGGTTTACCACCAATCTCGCTTAAGAAAATTAAGAAACTATTTTATTTGATTATAACTACAAAGAACAAAAAGAAAATGACTTTCTTCAATAAATCGTACTTCTCAAAGTGTCTTTTAGCTGAAAATTACTCTTTTTATAATTCCCTAATTTGTTACATGCTGTCAATGAAAACAAACAACTTTGCTTTTAGTATACAGCAAATTCCCGATTATTCGTGTTAATCACCGAACTAAATGACATGAATAAGAGGAAAATACGACTAAACGGATATGATTATTGATTTGCCATAATAAAGCTGTAGCATAAGAAACTTATATTGATATATACGCGTATATACAGTCGTAAGAGAAATTGCTTTACAGTACAACAAACTTGACAAGTTACTTGACAACTTCAAGACAAACTACTATATTGTGCGATCGAGCATCCAGACATTATCATGACATTGCTCGTATTCAGTTTCATTTCTTTCGAACACCTTTGTCAATAACTTTCGAACACCTTTAGGGAAGTAAATGATAATGATAAAATACGACGCATGAAAAACCCGCAAACCGGATGATCGAGTGGTTACTATGATAGATTCGAATTAAAGTTAATTTTAAGAAGCTATTACAAAAGAAAAATTATATAGAAACGTAACTATACCGTTGTAACACGAATTTTAAAAAAAATTAATCGTCTCTTTAATAAAAATACCAATAAACGATCAAGGGTGAAAAAACAATGAATACATCGAATAATTAAAAAAAATTCAGATGCACATTATTGAACTTGCTTATTAAAATTAAACAAAACTTGAATCATAAAAAATTTAAAGATCAGAGAACTTTCAAATTGATCTATAGAGATTGATCCAAACACTTTCTAACTATAGGTCATAAATCAACTTCAGTTCTCAATGTAAAGTCTAAACTGAGCTCAAATTACCAAGAGGGATGCCGTCAATTTTTGCTAGAATGGGTATTGCCATAAAGTAAACCTATATTCAGTAGTCAAAACAGCTTTTAAAGCATATAACATTTGTATTTACATTACTTTCTTTGATCTATTCCTTTTCAGAAGAAACGGTTTTAAATGCAAGCAGTTGACGATTTTCCCAACATAGTATATAATTAATATTTTGCATAGGATCCCATGAAATTAAGTAACATTGAAGACAAATGAGGACGTCCAGAAATAACATTTTTAAAGCTACATACGTCAAACTACATTGGCCACATTGCGGCTCCGATTAGCTAATAATTCGTGCTTTTTCTGTACCACTGCTTGCTAATAAGACATTTCTTAGACGAATAACTAATATACATGCATACTACGGTTGCTCTTTCAAAATCTTTCAATTTTTATTTTTTGACTTTCAGATTTCATATGTTCACTGCCAGTCAGTTCACTTTTTATTTCTTTTTACCCAGATCAAATTGGGCACAAGCAAATACAACATCCAACTTTTCGGATTAGTTAATAAATAATAACTCATAAAAATAAATTTAATAAAAACGGACAGTTTTTTAAAAAGACACTTTTATTAGTGTACAAAAAAGTAGATTTTTTTAAATTTGAATTATTTTCTACTTTTTAATCTTTAACTTATAATCCATTGTTATAAATAATATGGAATCTTGAAATCATTCTTTCTCATATTCACTGCTAGGTGGCACCACTAGTATGGAATCAAATTTACTTTAATCAATCAATCGATTAACTGATAATCAAGTTCTGCAAATATAAAAATAGGGTAATGTCATCGAAGAATGTAAGAAGTATACAAAATTGCAAAACTCTAACACATCAGGAAGTGAGAGCAAAATTAATTACAAAATTCCCTCTTTACAAACATGAAACAAGTCAAGTTAAATAAAAGTGTGTAAAAATATGCTATGCTTCGACCTGGTTTAATATTCTTTACACATGAAAGTACTTAATTGAATGGTTTAAATTTGAAAAGAATGTCAACTAACGTCACCCATTCGAGGAATGAAAAAAAGAGTAACATAGTTTTCAACGACATTGATCTATCACATAATAAATCAAAAAGAAAAAATAATAATCAAAGCTTATCAAGCATTGTTTTAATGCACTTTCCTTCTTCCTAAAACAGTCTAGCAACAGCTGAAAACTGAAAGATTTAGAAACTTCACAGAACAACATAAAAATCCAACGAGTTCTTTATTTCATCACTTGGGTGGACAAAGAAAAAGAAATTCGTGACACGATTTGACAAATACTAGGCAGATGGACCCTCGAGATATCACTAACTCATGACGAAAAGGTCACTCTTAATGGGGTATAGGAACCCGGAAATGTCGTGTAGCACTTAGTGAAGAGGCACTAAAATATATTGGTTATCAGTAACAATAACATGAAAAACACTCAAGTGCACTTTCAAATAAATTTCCAGCATTTGATATCGTAACAGCAATTAATAAATTAAACATCTAAGCATTTAACAGAGTGCATTGGCACAGCATTATATATTAGGTAAACCGTCATAAAAAAAAAAAAAGAAATCTTGTTAAAATAATTTGTTAGCCTGAAACAGAAATATTCGTATGCCACAAAAGAAAATTATTTTTCTGTTTTCAATTCCAATATCAAAATTTAATGTTCTGAAAATGATTCCAATTCATTTAAAACTAATTGGATGATTTTTTAAACTTTTATATGAATATTTTGTCCCTTAATACTATTTCATGAGTGCCATCTCAGGATAAAAAGAAACGCTCCGTCTTTCAGAAGATTGAATTTTTAGTTCAAAGCAATTTCCAACAAATAAAACAGCCATTTTGAAGGAGAACAAGAAAGTGCTTCTCCTCTTTTCAAGTCGCCGGAAAATAAAATGTGCCGTCCCTATCGAGCGCCCGTGAAGTTACCTTAGCAATAAAACAAGTCTTCACACGTGGAGTGATACAATATGTCAGCGAGCGGCGCTTACTCGAAGGGGAGGAAAGTGGCTTAAAATAATTAAATTCAATGGCGAATCCAGGGGAGGGGCTATCGGGCTGCAGTCCCCCCCCCCAGAGCTGAACTAAAATTCTTGATTTAATTTAAAATCACTACAACTGCTTGATCTTAATTTTCATTTTAAAAGAATAGTAATAAAATCGTGACAACATTGCTTTCTGACTTGACAGGCTCGAAAATTTTCCTACTTTTCTAGTCATTCCACTTGTAGCGTTGACGTGGTCGAAAACGTTTTTTGGCCAGATATTTCATTGTATTTTTTATTAAATTATCGAAAGTATTGTAGTGTTCTTTATTATTCTTATTGTCAGGAGAGGAAAGCCTATAAAGTTAAAGTGTTTTGGTTTACCTAAGTCATGAGGTTTGACATTCGTCACGACGATACAAAATTTTTATGCCCCAGCCCCCCCCCCCCCCAGACCCGAATCCTGGATTCGCCACTGATTAAATTCAAAGAGTCATAACTCGGTCAGTTTCAGTCGTAGAAGAATGAACGTTTTTTTGTTGTGAAATATGTTAGTGTGTCAGGAATATTTTACTAAATATGACTAATAGAACCGGGGGACTGTATAAAAATTTAGACATCGTAAATTTTTCAGCAGTACACTCACTGACACAAACAACTTAAACTATGGTTATTTAAGTAATTTAAAGCATTTTTCCAACTGGAAGTATAAGTCTATCTCTAACGGTTTAGAGAATAGTTATTCTACCATAATTAGAGAGGACACCCCGCATATATATATTTTAATTTTGGCGAGGAAAAATATAAAATACATACACAAAAACAAGAGTGGAAATTTATAGAACAAGATTTAATTTTTTAAACTCCAGTTTATGAAAAATTCCCCCTCCCTACTTTTGCGATAGAGTATGGATACTTAATTTAACAAGTGAATGAAAATGAAATCCCCTCCTCTTTTTAATTTCTCGTATACGAAGTATTCAAAGAGAAAGTATTGTAATCGTCAAAAAATTCGAACTCCAGATATTGACAAATCTCCACGTTTTAGACCTACCCGAGTATCAAAAACACAATTTTAGAATTATGTGTGTCTGTGAACACGATAACTCGAAAACTATTAGAGATAAAGGGATGAAAATTTGATATGTGAACTTGACACATAATCTGTACGTTTCTATCAAATTGTGGACAAAATCCGTCCACGGGAAATCTGTCTGTTCGCGGTCATGCGAACACTATAATTCAAAACCTTGAATAGCTAGATGGATAAAATTTTGTACACAGTTTTATCATCAGGAATGTAGGTCCGTATAAAATTTTGGGCCAAATCCGTCAAAGGGTTGACTGTCTGTCGGTCTGTATAATTTACTTTTGAAGAGAATCCGTTATCTCCACGCGCATGCGTACTGGAAGCAATCTTCTGTGCACGCGAAAGGAGCGAATTACGTCAGTTTGCCCTTGAGACGGTAAGAGCGGAAAATCGTTACGCATCTCTTTGAATTTGATTCTTTACCTAGATATTTTTCAATCACTATAATGAAAAACCTTCTGATAGTCATTGGATTTTGGGAAACAGTAGGTTCGAATTTTTTCATCCACGCGGGGAAGGGGAAACGGCACCTTATTTGGAGAAGTATACGAGAAAGTTTAGGGGAGAACACTCCTGGAGTTTTTTTTTTTTTTTACCTGGAGGAGCAAAAAAAATTAATCCGATGTATATTAGAAAGGGGCAAGAAACAATAAATAGGACAGCTCTTGGTTTTTGATGCATCTTTTGCATTACGATATGTTCACTTTTCTAGAACAAATCATGTTAGAAATAATCAAACATCACGGTTTAGCGAGTCCCATTTTTACTTTCTCGTATACGAAGTATACAAAGAGAAAGTATTGTAATCGTCAAAAAATTCGAACTCGAGATTTTGACGAATCTCCACGTTTATCACCTTCCTGAGTCCGAAAAACACAATTTTGGAATTATGTCTGTCTGTGAACACGATAACTCGAAAACTATTAGAGATAAAGGGATGAAATTTGGTCTGTGAACTTGAAACATAATTTGTAGGTTTCTAACAACTTTTGGACAAAATCCGTCAGCGGGAAGTTGTCTGTCTGTATGTTCGAGGTCATGTGAACGCTATAACTCAAAAACGTGAAAAGCTAGATGGATAAAATTTTATACACAGTTTTATCGTCATGAATGTAGGTCCGTATAAAATTTTGGGCCAAATCAGTGAACGGGTTGACTGTCTGTCGGTCTGTATAATAGCATACTTGTTCCCACTCCATGCGCATGCGTAAATGCCTGTGCAAAGAAGGGATACGCCGAAAACTTGGCAGTTTGCCAAAAACCAATTCTGGCGGCGAGATTTTGTAAGGAAGCACACATTTAGGGCGTCTCGTTTTACTTGCGTATTGGAAGCAATCTCTGCGCATGCGCAAGCTATTCTCCTGTTTTCTTCTCCGCACGCGGAACTTGTATTGCTAGAGTTTGATAAAAAAAAAAAAAATAAATATTGCGAAGTTTTAATACATACGTATCTTTTTGAATATGATTCTTCACCTCAATATTTTACTATCACTATAACAACAATTCTGATAGTCATTGCATTCTGGGTTACAGTTGGTTCGAACTTTTTTATCAACGCAGGGGGAAGGGAAATGACAAATGTTTGAAAAGTATACGAGAAAGTTTAGGGGAGGCCACTCCCGCTGGTTTAACACCGCATCCCAGATTTGAATAAAATGCTTTAAATTGTCCCGTATAAGATAACATAAATAAAAAAAAAATATTAAGGTTTAAGCTTTCATTCGAAAAATGAACGCAAAAGTTGAAAATAATGTTTCTGATTACTATAAAATGCATGGTTCGAATAAAAGCGTGGGCGCCTTATATAGCACCTTATATTTTGTGTATATTTCCTTAAACAAATGGAATATTCCTAGAAGGTAAAGGCACCCAAGCTTTTATTCGAACCATGCATTTTATTGTAATCAGAATATTACTTTCATCTTTTGCGTTCATTTTTTAGCATGAATAAAAGCTTATACCTTATTTTTTTTTTTAATTTATTTTAATTTCTACTTTTTAGTGACGGCTGACACGAATACACACGACATATTAGGCATAGTAAACCAAATTCAATTACCGAATTCTCCAATATAAAACATATAATACATATTATATGTTTAATATTGGAGAAATAATAATTATGTAACATATATTAAATATTAGTTACGAATATTACATATTACGAATTTGAAAAAAGTGCGACATAGACTGAGAGACTAAACTTTGAGTGCGAAACATTTGGCGCACACGAAGTAAAAAAGAAATCTACTTTTGGTTGGTGGCGAATTCTAATAGAAAGTAAACCCAAGACGCGTAGAAACACGAGTTATTACGTCATTCATCGGTGCAGCGCCGAAGTATAGCGTATTCTCTGTTGTTAGCTTCGTGGTGTTGTTACAACCCTACGTAACATGAGGTTACCATCTTCCAAACTTTATCGCCCAAATATAGGGCTAAAATTTTAATATTTTTTAAGGTTTAAAATAGGTACAGATTGCAAAAAAATTTTGCATGATATTGTATTGTCACCGGAAACCCACCACTGTGCTCAAGTTCAAAGCTGTAGCTCGATTGGAAGTGGATAAGAAATCGATCTCAAGATTTGAGGACACGAGAGTCAAGTTGAATAAAAACTTACAAAAAGCATAATGAAAAGTTAAAGAATGGTTAATTAAGACTGAATTTAAAAATTAAAATACCTTCGGAATAATTCTCGCTGTGAATTATTGTCCAATTGACCCTCCCACCATACCGAGAGCGTCCCCAATTGAAGTTGGCATAATCTTCTCACTTAGTTACAAGCAGAGTAGATGAAAGATTGAAAATTGCTAGCTAAAAGGGCATTAAATCGCGATGCAGAATTAACGTCTTTCGAAAGAATTCACTAGGTGGTAACAAAACTAAGTCAAAGGAAAGTCTTTTGTAATGTACCACCTGAAAATGAATCATGAACCCACTGATCGTTGTCAAAGGAGATCAATGTCAAGTCAGAAAATTTATACACATTTTCTTTCTTTTAATGGTCAGTAGAAAGTTCCATCTTGGCAAATCTCTCTGGCAATATTCCAATAAATATTATTGGTTTCTGGCGAAGAGAAAGATTAAACGATGCCGAAAGCGAAATGCTACCAAGACACTGCTGTAAAATATAACCATCGCGCCAAAACAATTTTTTAAAGAACGTAACAGATAACATTTTCACAGCTTTAGACGAACTAAGAAGTGCTTTTAAAAGAAGTGATAAGACATTACAGTATTGATTTCATCACTGCTGTAGGAATTTCTTTATCTACTACTCGTGTGTCTATGATACTATAGAGTTAATTATTAAAGAAATTCAGGGGTAAATAAAGGCAACCATGAAGGTCACAGGTCAGAGCTTATGTCTGAGAAGAGTATTACAGATAATCATTAATCTTTTTAGGTATTAGTGAGGGAAAATCCTTAGTCTTTGGGGGGTGACTGGCCTTATTTTGAAGGGGAATTACGACAGAATCTTATTCCTTTTTGATAGGCAGGGAAATAAAGTTATTACAAATTTGTCAAAATTTCGTAAGTATTCGTATATTTCATTTATAATTGCCCCACTTTCAGCGAATATTGACGATTCCAACGGATAATATTCAATCATACGCAGAATTAAGTAATCGCATTCGCCCACCGTACACACGTACGAAAAAAAAACGCTTCTTCAAAAGAAAAAAAACGAAATATTGAAGTGCTGAAGATCCACTAACAACTCTCACACACAAAAATTCAGGACATGTTTAATTTTAGTGAAAATAATTTAACCCTTAAAATAATTGAAAATGTCACTGCTGTGTTAATTTAAAAAAAAATATTATATATTATAAATATATATATTATTAAATAAATATATCATATATATTATAAAAATAAATAGTTTATCATTTGGAAGCTGAAACATGGGGGGAACGTTCGCAAACGAATTGTTTAAATGTGGCATTTCAGTGGAACTTCTTTATTGTTTCAATAAATTTGTTAAAAAAATCTGCTGACGATCCTTGGAAAACTGAACCTTCTGCTGTAGTTCAGTTCGACTCATACGCGAGGTCAATTTGACTCATATCTACCTGCTGAATTGCAGATGACATGGACTCTACATGGACTGCGCCTAGCAGATAACATTTAAAAAAGGAAATTTCCCCAGGCCCATGTTAGACATTACATATTGACCAATGAGTATCGGTAGCCCTGTCCTCCCCCCCCCCCCAAAAAAAAAGAAATATCATAATAACAATGATTATGAAATCGTATGAAAAAGTAGACAAGCCTACTATATAGGCTTTACTGTATTATCCTAGATTTTTTTTACCATTTTTAAAAATGTGAAAGCTCAAAAGAATTGTGCGACGGATTTTTCTCTTTCCAACTATTCTTAACAAAATAACAGCTTCCGTGGGTTTTTATTGTATGCTCTTTATTGTTATAGTTTCTTTACTTATAAAAACATTCACGTTCATCTCGATTTTCAGACAAACTCGAGGATATCATTAAAAAGTAACCACCTGTCTTTAAATCTGGCTGAAGCCAGATTATGTAAGATTAAGAAACGTAATCGTATCCTGTACATGATAATGAAAGATGGACTGTAATATTTTGAAAGCGACTGCGTTGAGAACGTATCTCGAATGCAGCTGCACTTTTCCTTCAGATACCTTCACTTCACTTTTCCTTCCTGAATTTCAAGCTTCTCTAGTTTAAAAGATTTTACTTGAACCCTTTTAGTGCCAAAAAAACGACATATAGTCGTTTACAACACTTTCGAAAAGTGCCAACGACGATATATCGTTGCGTATGCGATGGCGCCTTACCATTCGCATCGCGAGAGAACTCTATCTCAAAATAAATTTATAAAACGATATAGTAAATGGTTTTATTAATATATTCGATTTATTAATAATATTCGATTAATATTATAAGTTAATATTCGATTTTTCTGTTTTTCGTAATGTTTCTATTTATGTTATTCGTATGATTTTCAACAAATATTGAAATACAATTGGCATTAATTTATTCTCCCTTTATTTCGTAATATTCTCCTTTTTGAATGTTGTAAACATCATTCTTATCTTGTTTTTTTATGAATTTTTTCCCCAAACCTTAGCAAATTCGTCAAATTGGTCCGGCATTCTTCGCATAGGTACGATACTTCCGGTCGGCACTAAAAGGGTTAAATACTCCACGAAATTCAAAATGGACTAAAGATTTAGATTCCAAAGAGGTATGTTTTATTTTTTTCCTTATATGGACATAGGTCCAGGAGAATTTTATTCTTCTTTTACTTTTTATCAGGAATACCGTAGAAAAACAACCGCTAAAAATGCTAAGTGAGTGTTCAGACTAC